>CAUYON010208433.1:0-21233 GCA_963573935.1 Arctocebus calabarensis
TTGGAAAGAGGTTTAGAGAATACTTAGAGATCTAAAAATAGACCATTCGATCCTATAATTCCTCTACTAGGTATATATCCAGAAGACCAAAAATCACATTATAACAAAGATATTTGTACCAGAATGTTTATTGCAGCCCAATTCATAATTGCTAAGTCATGGAAGAAGGCCAAGTGCCTATCGACCCACAAATGGATTAACAGATTGTGGTATATGTATACCATGGAATATTATGCAGCCTTAAGAAAGATGGAGACTTTACCTCTTTCGTGTTTACATGCATGGAGCTGGAACATATTCTTCTTAGCAAAGTATCTCAAGAATAGAAGAAAAAGTATCCAATGTACTCAGCCCTACTATGAAACTTATCTATAGCTTTCATATGAAGGCTATAACCCAATTATAGTGTAAGAATATGAGGAAAAGGGCAAGGGAGGGAAGGGGAGGGAGGAGGATGGGTGGAGGGAAGGAAATTGGTGGGATCACACCTAAGGTGCATCTTAGAAGGGTACAGGTAAAACTTACTAAATGCAGAATATAAATGTCTTAACACAATAACTAAGAAAATGCCACGAAGGCTATGTTAACCAGTTTGATGAAAATATTTTAGATTATGTATGAAACCAGTTTTATTTTTTTTTATGTTGTCTCAACCGAAAAATTTCATTTGCTTAGAGGACTCTCTAAGATGTTTGCTTTATGAGCAAATATATTGAGACATGACCTGGGAATAAGATTCATCTATTTAGAAAAATATAAATCAGAGCACAAACTGTGTATAACACAGTAAGTTATACACAGTAAGTAGAAATCTTTCTTTGTATCCATTCAAATAAAAAAGTCAAGGCTAGGATCTACTGATAGATCCTCTAATGATCTGAAGATAGATATTTGGAACACAGCTATTTGAGGACTGAGACTACCCAGCAGAAGACAACAGGAGAGGGTGGTGATGTCTACACAAAGGGGCATCATTCTGTTTGGAAGACCTGTGGAAGTATCAGAAACTTGTAATGTTGTTCCTGCTGTTCTAGCTCTGATCCAGTCATGTTGACACCCACTGTCATTATAGTGATGACAATAGCCCCAGGATTGAAAATCAAAAGCCTAAGCAAAGTCACCTCTCTCTGTTCTGAAAACTATATTACTCCCCTCTATCATTTGGGTCTACATGGACAAACTGATTTTTTAAGTTATAGTCTCTGAGCCTCAATTTCACTTAGGGAATTTTCACAGTTGTACAATAAACATTTGAATTAAGACACTTCTTTTGAAATTGAATTGCATGTTAACTGATTATTGCCTGTCACTGGTGGTCCACACAATTACAGATAAGAGCATTGATCTGGCAAGAAAACAAATTGGCTCTTAAAAGAGGGCAGTTTGGATCTGACAGCTTCAGATGATTAGATGTCTCTCTAATGGATACTGTGGATTCCCACCAGACGTGTGAAAGATTTGCAGATCTTTCCTTTCCAATACCTACTTCTACCAAAGAGGGATGCTTGGATCTGCCTGTCCCCTTCCATGCACAATAGCTGAACCCAATGACTTGGTACAGTGTCCAAAAATAATCTGGATGGCTGGTGAGTTACTAATACCAAGATCATATCCTGAGATAGACATGTGCTACTAGGAGAAGACTTCTTGGTGAAACAGGTAACTTTGGAAGTGAAATTGATGTCATGTACAAATGCTGATAGGCAGCCAACATAAACAACTTCATATATGCATGATAAAGTACTTCCAGGAAGCTAGGCCCAGAAACTTCTCTCTATCCAGAAGAACCCAGATGCAGGTCATCCTGGCTAGAGGATGTCTAATCCCATGGATGGTGATATGATTTGCACAGAAGTTGGTTTGCTGGCATTTAAGGCCTTGATCTGAGTTAAGCATTTTGGAGTAGAATGAGTCATGTCCAGTCCTATCCAGTGACCTCAATATAGAGATAGGATCCCTGCTTCCTCACTATGAACATTAACAGCTTGACTCCTGCACTCCTTCTCTATCCCACTCAAAGTAGGAAGCCTTTGATGAACGGCTCCATACTGCCAATCCCAACTGCCCCTAATGAAAGACACATCCAGGTAGATTTCTTCTATTTGAAAAGAAGTCTATATGACTCCTCCAGTGTAAGATGATCTCACTGTAAAAATCTGTCCTCTCCCTCCAGGGCCATGATAAGCTATAGTCTCAATAACTTTAAGTCAAAGTCCAGATGCCCAGCTTTATTCCAGCCCTGGGTACATCTAAAGGAGGTTGGTATGTTCTAGGGATCAAACTTTCAGATTTTGCTCCATTGAGAAGATAATAAAAACACTTGCAGTTGGATTTTATTCATCATTTATATAATCATAGAAATTGCAGATGAAATGGGTTGTTGTGTCATCCAGATTCTGTTGGTACCCAATGCATATTTTCTCTTTTTTAACATATCCTAAAAGCAGACTATACAGGGTTAGATTACAGTAGTATCTTGGTCATGTGTGGTAAGTGCAAAGTATTCCAAATGAATTGGGTTTTTGCTTGATTCCCATCTGGAAGACTCTTGGCATGGCTCATTCTGAGTGGCCATGCCTTTACCTTCATCTCCCATATCACTGTGATGCCAATATACCCATCTTTGCTTGGACAGTGGTATGGAAACCATGTCATTCTGGGCTCTGACAGAAGCCAGAGCGCTCCCCTGGTCATGAGGCAGCAGTGTTTTTCATGCAGGAGTATGCAAAGGGGCTCAGCACCAGACACACATTCTCAGAAAGTCAAAAGTTCGTTATGGGAAGTGCCACTTCAGTTGCCTCACTAACGAGACAAAGGCTAAAGTAGAATTCGTTTGCACCCCAGCAAAGAGCAAAGACATCAGATTGTGCTAAGAAATGGTGGACTCTCAGGATTTTCATAAAGAGACAAACTGAGGGGATGAAGTCATCACACAGCTCACAATAACAGATACACACCAACACAGAAGTGAATACACAACAGTCCTACAGCCCTAGGGAACATACTCTCATTTTGAGCAACAATTAATTAGGTCACAGGTCAAATTAGTTTAATGGTGACAATCCCAATATTTTTTTAGTTTTGCTTATATTTAAATACTCAATCTTGACTGCATTGCATAAGGACTCTATGCATAAGACGCCACGTCTAGTCTTATGATTACAGATATTTAAGAAAGATTGAAACAAAAAGGATTGAAGTCAACATGGAGCTGCATGAAATTTGTTTTTTCTCCAAAAAAAAAAAAAAATCTATATCTTCTTCAAGTTGCATGAATACTACTTTATAGGATGACATGTGCCTTTCTGGGGCAGGTGTACCCAATCTATTTATTTTTCTAAGCACAGTTTTTTATTTTTATATTTTTTTGCAGTTTTTGGCCGGAGCTGGGTTTGAACCCACCACCTCCAGCATATGGGGCCCGCGCCCTACTCCTTTGAGCCACAGGCACTGCCCTCTATGCACAGTTTTTTAATTTCAATAAATGGAGAAGGGTCAAAGTTTTAGAGTGGATATAACCATATTTAAGAAGAAGGAAATTCGATTTTATTTCATTTTCACTTTTCCTGAAAGGATGTTCTAACCATATTGTTCAAGCAATACTTCCTATAGGCCTATCTGAGCAACTTCCCACAAATATTGCAGACAAACAAAAACATACCAGTTGCATAAACTCTTTCTAGATACTTCCTGTAGTCATTTATTGAGAGGACAGGTCTCTGTATCTGCTACCATCACTTTTGATAATAATCTGTCTCATAGAAGATGCTTAATAAACTAAATGAAAGAATAAACCCAGATCAATAACAGGAAACCCAGGAAACAACAGGAAATGAGATAGATATGTATAAGCAATTGATTGGTTGATTGAAGAACTACCCAATAGAATGCCAGACATCCTCCAGAGTGGTCTTTGGAAAGTTCCCTAATACTATGAGTGGGGTTCCCATGGGCCTTGCTTTATCTTATCAAAGCAGAAGAAATACTGTCCAAAAGTCTCTTTGTCAAATGCCAGTTATTCTCTGACATGTCAGACTAGATAGATTTGGAGTGTGAACCATCTGGAGCTTGACCTAGGCACGTGGAATAAAGTAATGAGAAGGAAGATGCTCAAGAGAGGTGATGAGAAAGGATCCTGGCTAGGGAGGCTGGGAGGAGAGGCAGATGGCATAGGCAAGAGGCTGGGAAGGGTTACATTTGCTCACCCCTTGGGTCTTAGTGATAAGATATGAAGAATTGGTGGAGACTGAGGTAAGGACAGACACCTTCATCCTGTGATCCCTTTGCTATCAAAAGTGACATAAGGTGAAGAATGATTACCTTTTATAAATAAGTGTCTTTCACTGAGCACTCAGCTCTGGGTGGGAGAGGACATTGACCCTGAGAGTCACAGTGGTGAGTGGGCTCCTGAAGGATGAGGTTGAATGAACCTGAGTTGCACTCCTACCTGACAGGGAGTAGATGGGGCTTTGCCTCCAACCTGGAAAATATCTTTGGACAATTCACTTTTTCTTTTTATGCTTCAGCATCCTTTACCTATCCATAAAGGTGGTAATACTTAATGTTGGAACTATTAGTGGATTAGGTCTATCCTCAAACTACTTTGGGATTTAAAAAAGAAAGGGCTCATGCCATTCTTTCTTCTCTACCCAGTTTATGGATTATCTATATCCTATACTCTTCGGCTATTCCCTTTCTCATCATCTGCCTCTGGGAATACCACAAAACAGTTTTTTCTTCTATTATTTCTCTGATAATCTCCTCAAAATTTTCTTATTTCAACAAGCAATGGAATTGATGTTTAAAGAGGTGGTGGGGAGTCAATTTCCCTTTTTTTCCACATACCATGAGACTTCTGATTTATTACTTATTCTCAATGAGCTCCTATTCTTCATCGATAAGTGGAGATAGTCTGAAGAACCTTACAGGGTTGCTGAGAGTAATAGTTGTAAAAACAGTTTGTGAACTGTAAAGAGCCATTAGAATACCAGGTACTGACAGCTGGTGGTTAACTGAGCAAAGTATTACTTGGAACCATCAAACCATGAAGTATTTGGTTTATAAGGGAGTTTATGACATTGTGTTTGCTGGCTTCTTGGTTCTGTGATTTCTGACTCTCCCTGTCAAAGGCGTGGAATTTTTCAGGTAGGAAGACTGAGTGCCTTGGAGAGCCCCCCAGTCTGTGTACAAGCTCCCCAGTCATTGGAAGTGTTCAAGGAGACTGATGACTGATAAGATTCCTAAACAGGGAAGGAGGAGTCCTAGATGACCTTGGTATTTTCCACAAATCTCTGATTCTCTGGAAGTAAAAAAGGAGCATTTCTAAATACCCAGATGGTCATCTAGTGGTACCCAGAGATGGCCAAAGCTTGCAATGCCCATCATTCACAGGCTGTGAGATTCCTGAGGGAAGGGAGAATTCTGAACCACTTACTGGTTTTTGGCTTTAGCTGTGTCCTTCAATGTAGTGTGTGAGCAAATCTATTCTCAGTAGGTTCAGTGTTACAAAATAAATGAATAGGGGTGAGTACTGGATGGCATGACCTTGATGTGGCCTCCCTCTAGTCTGTGTAGAATGAAATCTTCCAAACTATGAACTTGGGTATAGTTGGGCTGACTATTGCCAGGGAACATCCAGAAGGCACTAGGCATTTGAACATGCTCTCCTATTTATCACTCTTATAGCAGGTGTTCCTATTCTATATTTTTCCTATAGGCTGGGTGTTCCTATTCTATATTTTTCTGTGAATCTACCCTCAAATGTAGATAAAATACATGATTGCCCATAAGAGGAAACTTGAGAAGTGAGGATTGTTCCTCTTGCCTCTAATTACCATCATGTTGCTTTAATAATGGGGATATGTTCTGAGAAATGTGTCTTCAGGGGATTTTGTCTTGTGTCTCTATCACAGAGTGCACTTACACAAACCTAGATGGTACAGCCTACAGCACACCTAGGCTGTATGGTATGGCCTATGGCTCCTGGGCTACAAATCTGTACAGCCTGTTACTGTGCTGAATACTCTAAGCAATTGTAACAAAATGGTAAGTATTTGTGTATCTAACCTTATCTAAACATAGACAAGGTATAGTAAAAATATGGCATTGTTAGGTTATGAGACTACTACCATATATGAGATCTATTGTTGATCAAAATGTCATTACATGGCTCATGATTATATCGCCTATTTCTTTTGCTAGTCTGCATTCATTAGAGTGCAGACTCTACTAAGATGTATACTTTTACATTTGCAGAGTTCTTTTCTGTTTACTAAGTTCTCGTACATGCAACATCATCATATTACCCAACCCATCTGTTTTTTTTCATTTCCATGAATGTAGTATGTTTTGGGTGGGCTCAGAGATTTCACATGTTCTTTTCTCTCTTGGCTCAAGCGCCCTTCCGAATATCCATATTTCTCTTTCATAGCAATCATTATACATGTTAATTATCTGTTTTTCCTCTGGTCTTAAAGTTCTATCAGGGTCCAAATCAGATCTACTTTGTCACCTGCTGTGTCTTGAGCCTGGTATAGTTTCTGGTATAAAATGGTCTCTGCCTAAAGATTTGTTGAATAAATGAATGAGTGTTGATAGTATTTAATTCAACCCTATTGATATTCCATAGAGAAACAGAGAAAAATTAAACGGTTTACTCAACATTTTATAGATTAGATACTCAAAATAAAGTTTCCTGACTCAAAATTACTTGCTCTTTTCCCCTATTTCACAGCTGCTCCTGCTGGTATCAGGAACCTGTGTTCTTTGGAATATAAGTAATCTTGGTACTGACACTGTGAATATGATTATTACCTTTAAAACTTGTGATGAAGATGGACTTCAAATAAGAGGAATATTTCTAGATGATAAAAAGAAAATATCAGTTGTCCTGTGGACACTGCTAAATTCGTTTCTCAGGAGATGCTGTCCCTTCGTGTGGATGGCTTCCGGAGGGTCCTTTTTGCAGTCAAGGCCAATGCAAAGATGTGAATGGTATAGGCATTGCATCCTAGAGGCAATCCTCTGAGGTCTACAGAGATGAGGTCTTCTACATAATTAGGCCAATTGGAAATTACACCCTTGGAATATAAGTATATAAATGTAGGGTGTGGAGATTCAGGGGCCATGAGGAGAGTAGGGCAAGAAGATAGAGAAGGTGGCACCATCACAGGCAAGGGAGTGTGACAATCTGCCTAGGCCATGTGGCTGACAACCCGCCTGACGCTTGTTTTGACTTTTCTCTAACTGCACAACCGGTGCATGCAGATGACTTTACATCTCATAGCAAAACGTGCGACAGCAAATGTGCTAAGTAAATGCAAACAAAAATATGCTTCCCCCACTCCAAACAAATCTCTCGCACATCACAATGATGCCATGGCATGGCGAGAGACAGGAGACAGAGACCCTGGAGCCAGATCTGCTTATTGTTTAAACCATTCTCCTAGGTCAATATAGATGGTTTGGGGATCACTTTCAGCTGTGTTGGGTTACTCACTATGATTTTGACATATTTTGCACTACAATTTCATTCATTCATGCACACGTGAAAGCATTGTCCATCCAATTCTTTCAACATTTATTGCACACCTACTGTGATCCAGAAATAGGCATGAAAGAAGGTTCCTTGAAAGATACAGAGCCAGGCCCTGTACTACCTTTTAGAAGTTCATTATTTCTCTGATTTCGCTCATTTATGTTCCTGAGCCCTGCGTGTACGTCACCTTATTTTCTGCCCAGAGAAATCCTTCCCACACCTCAAGGGCCAACTGAAGAGCATTTCTTTTCTCATCTTCACTGCTCCTCCCCATAGTAAGAATTCATCATTCTTTTTCTCACACTCTAACAGCTCAAAGCTTCTACTCCAAAGTTGTAGAGTTGGTATCTGATGAAAATACCTGCTGCTACCTTATTCCTCCCACCCTTGTTTTCCCCACCTCCCCAAAGCTTGTAGGACAAGATCCTCAGTTCTGGGAAAATTCTAACAGAAGTAGGAAGTATATTGGTGGCCTAAACCACATAAAAGGAGACCTTATTATTAAGTTTATAAATTTTGCATTGAGAGCCTTAGCTCAAACATAGCCCCAAGACTCCAGTTGCTTCGCTCAGAACTCCTTTCGAAACAAGAATAATGACAGGAAATCATGCCGCATTTTTCTTCAGGGTAGCATAATGTGGTGGCAAAAGGGGTGAAATTTGTGGGAATGTAAACTAAGACAACCTCTTTGGAAGGAAGTATGGAGCATCCTCATAAAACTCAAATTAGACCTCCCACTTGATCCTGCAATCCCCTTACAAGGCATCTACCCAGTAGAAAAAGCAATCATTTTATCATAAGGACATTTGCACTAGATTGTTTATTGCAGTTCAATTTACAATTGCCAAAATATGCAAACAACCTAAATGTCCACCAATCCAGGAATGGATTAATAAGCTGTAGTATATGTTTACCATGGACTACTATTCAGCTACAACAACAGATGAGACTTTACATCTTTTGTATTAACCTGGATAGAGTGGAAACACCTTCTTCTTAGTAAAGTATCACAAGAATGAAGGCGCAAGAATCCTGTACATTCAATATGAAGCCAGTAGATGATCTAATACACACCCACGTAAGAGGAAAACTCTAATCAATTCAAGGAGGGGGGCAGGGAAATGAGGGAATGGGGATAGGGGAAGTGGGAGGAAGATAGGTGTGCTCCCACTTAAAGGGCACAGTGTTAGGGTGTATGGTACACCTCCTGAAGGCAGGATATGATTATAAGAGGGACTCTACCTAAAAAATGCAAACATTGTAGCCTAATTCTTTGTACTCTCAAATTAACCTGAAACAACAAAAAAGGGTGAAATTTGAAGTCTGGACTTGGCTGGGTTCAAAATTCAGCTCTGCCGTTGCCCAAATATGTTACTTTGGGGGAAGTTACCTAACATATTAGTGCCTAAGTTTTCCCATCCTTAAAATGTAGATATTAATAGAATATACTTTATAGGGTTGGTTTGGGGATTAAATGTATTGATGCTAGATTTTAGCTATTATTCTCTAGATGAATTAATTTACACCTAGTGTTTACCATGGCATTGAAGTATTGATCATTCTTTCTAATCATATTTTTTACATTCTGAATGCTGTGAGGCTCAAATTTATAAAAGGCCACTGCTGGGAAAAGGTGTTTCAAATCCTCATCGTATTTTTGAAGAGCAAGTAATTTAGAGTTAGATGTTGGAACTTGAATTTCAATATTTTTTACCACTATTGGATGTCTTACCTGGGAGACGTTATTCAACCTCCTTAATCTTCTGTTTCCTCAACTTTAAAAGGAGAGGTAATCAAATAGCCTTCAACAAGGTTGCTGTGATGATCGAACGAGTGTTGTGAGATTGAATCAAGTAAATAACATATGGAAGTGTCTAGCATCGTTGTGTGACAGTCTTTATAAATGTTTGCTTCATTCTTTAATTTAAAAAGGCAAAGAAGAGGTCTCATGGTCACTGGACAGGGAATCTGGAATCTGATACATTTGGGATAAGCCCTGAACATTTTGATGGTGTAAAACAACAGTAGCTTAGATAGTGGATTACGGTTTGCCAGGTGGCATCTCTCTCTCTCTCTGTCTCTGTCTCTGTCTCTCTCTCTCTCTCTCACACACACACATGCACGGACATGGGTGTGGGGGACCTAGATCTAAATATCAAATTATTCACTTTTCAGGATAGCCTTGTGGCATAGTAATATTATGTCTGCTTTTTTTCTAACATGAGGAAGCAGATGAAGACTGCTTCTAAGGAGGGGCTGTTTTAGGAGTTCATTTTCCTTGAGGACTTGCCTTGTCCCCAAGTCCAGCAGGTGCAAGGTTCAGCTGCTTATCTCACTCACCATAGCATTCCTTTCTCCAGAGCTGTCCCTGTGTGTTGAACTGTCTGATCTCACAGTTCCTTGCCTTCCTTCCGAACTGCCACTGGGTCACATCTCTGGGTGCTAAGAATTGCTCTGTAGGGGCAGAAATGTGTGACATCTTTCCTCATCCATCATAAGGGTCATGGGTGGCACTCCTATAACAAAGTGTGGGTTAATAAGAGGAAAATATAACAAATTTATTGAATCAAAGTTTTGTGTGACACAGGAGCCTTCAAAAGTGAAGGTTAAAAGATTCAAGAAAAACTTGTCTGTTTTTATGCTTTGATTTGGTGAAGTGTGAACAGCCGTGTAGAAATGTGATTGGATGAAAAGTTCTGACCTAATGGCGACAGACTGAGTGAGAATCCCAGCATGTCCTGTCTGCTTGGATTCTTTCTTCTGTGTAATATTCTTTCCATCTGGGCATGGGGTGGAGGCCTACTGGAGTCAGGGGCTTCAAGGAAGAAGGGAGAGAGTGACCTTTCTAAGTTTTATGGCTTGCTTTGGGAGACAGGGACTCTAGTGTCTATGACTTGCCTTGGAGAATAGGAATTCTTGTTTCTATGACTTGTTTGGGGTGACAAAAAGGACTAAGAGACAGAAGGGCAGGAAAAGGTCAGAGAGTTGACTTCTCAGCTCCTTCAATCTCCCTTAGGTTGAAATACTCTGTGTGCCAAAGTGCCATCCTTTGGGGTGTCATTTTCTGAGCCCCAACAGATTGCACTAAGCTCTCTGACCAATGTGCCTGGCTGCCTTCTGCAGAGTCTGCCTCTGCTCCCAGGTTGGGCCCGCCCCTTGTGTTTCCTGCCCCCAAAGAATGTGCTTTCCTTCCAGACTGGTCCCTGCCAGCCTTTGAGGCTCACATTGCTCTCTTAGTTCTCAGCAGGGTGCAGGCCATGTGGGTTGATTAATTAAATCGCTGCATTACTTCTTCCAGGTGCTAGGGTTGTATTTGTGCCCCAGGAGTGACCAAAGTCATCTGATGGTCCTTCTTGTCAATGAATAAAACTATATTCGGAAAGAGGTCATCACGTAAAGGAGAGGTGCATAGCACTTGAAGAATAAGTACTCCTGGATATAATGATCACCAGCAATAATCGAGCTTCTCATCTGGCTTCTCTGGTAGACCGACAATAGGACAGCCCCACAGATGGCAAACATAAGAGTGACACTCTATGATGTCACCTCTTGGCTAGTGAAGGTGGATTATTGGGGGACAGAGGGAACTCTGATCACTTGACACTGATTCTTGGTACAGAATCACTGTGGAAATCTCCCAAGAGAAAGCAGATGACTTGTGTGCCATACGAGAAAGTGTCTTCTATATTTAGTGACCAATCTTTCATCGCCTTTGGGGAATGAAATCTACATTTCTATTTCAGAGTGGTTGTTTTGAATGGTAGTCAACATGAGGGAGAGATGGTGTTACTTTCTCAATGGAATAAGAGATGGATGAGATACGCAGCTTCCACCATGTGGTGGCAGGTGTGAGGACAAGAGGTGCTTGTCTCCAGCATCCAGAGAAACAGTCTCTTGCCAAGAAGCTCACCGTGGCCCTATGTAGAGCCCCTTTCACTGGGTCAGAGCCTGACCCAATCACTCCATGGACTCTTGGCTTTGCAAGGGGTGCCAATTGGGTCAAGTTGTGATGGAGGTGGAAGGAAGTTTCCCTCCTCCCACTGACCTTTGGAGTGACTTTGTTGTCTTAGAGGCCATGGGGATGAGGCGGGGAGTATCCTCCACACCCGCCCTCTATGCAGTGATTGATCTGTTCTTAGCCTCATCTCCTCAAATCCTCCAGATCTAAAGGGTTGACAGTACCCTCATGCCTCCCATAAATATAGAAAAAAAAAAATTCTCACTTTGTAATTTCCAGAATGTAAATGTTCTGGGGTAAGAGGAAGAGCATTAAAATATAAATATCAGTTGTTTATTCAATGTCTGTTTTGTTTCAGAAGTCACATATCAGTAACATGTGGCCAACCTCTGCCTTACTGCCCACCCCCCGCTTATCAGACCTTGACTTCCTCTCTCCGAAATATACAAAATTAATGCACAAGAAGCATTTCAGGTAACCGAGGGAAATTTAATTTCTCAGGTTCTTCCAAGGCTTCCAGCTAGTTTAAAATCCAACAAGTCTGTGACATGTTAGGGTCCTAAAACATTCGTCAATTTCCAGAGCTTAAAATCAATGCGCCTTAAAAAAATAAAATAAAAATAGAAAATGCCAGCTGCCTTTGCAAACACGGACATTGAGAGATAAATGTAACTGCGTCCTTTCCTTCTAATGCCCAGGAACCTCGACTACTACTGTGCTACACCAGGTATGTAATGAAAGACAAACGACAAGGGGTCTAAATAGAAGCTTGGAGCTTGAGTAACTGTAGTTGTTATGCTAGGGAGAGGCGGAGAGAGAAAAGAAGCATTGTGTCTCAGATTAACAGAACTGCAGGATTTCATTAATGACAGCCCAGCTTTTTAGCAAAAGGAAGATAGTTAGGGCAGTAAAAAAGAACACGACTAGAATGTGCTCTGCTAATTGGAAATGTATATTATCTCTAGGCGATGTGTGTGTGGAGGGGGTAGGTGGGGGAGGATGAGAAGAGACACTTACTGAGAGGCTAGTGGGAGAGAACTGGACCCAGGACGCCCAGGATTGGGCCACACCAACAGGGCAGTTCAGGGGTCCTTTCTTGCTGATATGAATGGCTAGTGCCCAGACCCCATCCTCCCCCACTCTCTTTTAATTCAATGGCTACGTAGGGGCTTCTTTGATGGAGGCTTTGAAGTCGGTGGCTTTGAGATTACTCTTCCTCTGTGACCTTGACCACCAGCCATGAGGTTAGGGGGAAGGGGGGGGGGAGGAGGAAAGCAACCAAGGAGAAGGGAGGGGAAGGAAGGCTGCCCTAAGACATTTCTGCAGCATTCCACGACTTTTTCTGATCACTCTGCAAAGTTGAAATATGATTGCAGCCTTTGCACTGGGAAGGAAAGAAACCATTTAAATGAAAAATTAGCTGCCTTAGCAGGTCAAGCACATAGTTACATTAATGTCGTGTAGAACAATAAATCAACTTCGATCTCCAATTGAAAAAATGCTAATTTAGCTCAGCGATTCACTGATTGTACTTTCCTCTGATAGAAATCTTTTCTTTTATTTAATGCGAAGCCGTGATTTGACAGCCTCCTCTAATGGTGCTTGCAGACTCTCAGCATTTCAGTGGAATTCTGATCATGGTTTTAATATTCCGTGCAGCTCTGCCCCCTCTGATTTCACGCTCACACATTAACGAGAGCTGACACTGGAGATTAGACGCAGACAGCTGGAATGCCAGGTCTTTGTTGCAGCATGGACAGGAGCCAACGTCGTTCAACCACAGCCAAGAGGGACCTGGGAAAGTCTTCTTAAGAAGGAGGGGAAGGCGGGGTGGGGGGCCTGAGGGAGGGTGGGAGCGGGGGAGGGGAGCAGAAAGAAAGGCAAGGTAGTTTCTGAAGGGCATATGGAAATAGATATTTTCAGGAAGCCCTTTCGTCTCTGAAATTCGCGTTTGGATCAATTCTGGTTTATTTAGAGGAAGTGGTTCATTACAGGGAAATCCCAAATTGCTTGCAGTATTTTTCTGTAAACTCTGAAAATACAAGTGTGATGCAGGAAAATGGAAATGGATCCCTGCTCCAGCTGCTCACTGGTTTGTCTGAGAAACAATGGTGATTAAGAGCTGGAGGAAGAGTGCTTACATAAGGAAATGTGTTCTCCCCTTTGCCTTAAAAAAAAAAAAAAATCACTTAGTTCCAGGTGAATAGATGGGGAAATAAAAGTAGATTTATGAGCCAGGGCTGCCTGCGAGACTAGTGACTACCTCGGCAAGAAAGGAAGTCGCGTAGCCTAACTGCCTTGATCCTAATAAATTGTTTCCTGATACCAGAAATCAAATAAAGATCCACCGTTTCTTCTAAACCATGAAGCAACTTGGGCTCAGCTATTGCTCCTATTGCAAAGGGAAAGGCAGGGTGTAGGTGCCCGCGACACTGGTGCAACTTTCTCCAGAAGCAAATGACAGATGATCAAAGTTCCAAAGATGTCACATTAATACTATGTCAAAAAAAAAAATTGTTTCTGCTCCCGGGGGAAACCAATTGAGTAGAAATAACAAATGTTCTTCTTACTAACTATATCATTAATAATAATCGTACTTTGCATTTTTATAGGATACCAGGATTCTAGAGCCCTTTATAAATATTCATAGGGGAAGGCTGAAAAAAGGAGGTGAATGTACCCATTCCTAATCCCTGAAAGGGCTGACTGAGGTCCAAGGCCCTGCAGGGGCCTACCAGACATGAAATAGCAAACAAATCAGAAAGGCCCAGGCTGCTGCTAGCTTGAAGTCATCTAGGTACTTTCTGACATTTAGTGCTCTCCCCTATGAACATGACTATGACCTTAGTTTAGGGGTCAGGTGAGGAAATTCATCGCATAACACTCTGGCCTATTCTTATTTGCCCTTCTTCCTTGTCTTGGTTGGGCCATTGTCACTGACATAGGTTTATTTCTTCAACTAGCATTTATTGACCTCTGAACCAGGAAATGTTTTGATTAAAAAGAAGTGTGAGTTAAGACATATACATATATATATGATATATACACTACATATATAATGCACATACTACACATGTTGTACAATACATATATTACATGTATAGTATATATTTTATATTTTAATATTTTAAATGTTAAAAATATTTTAATAAATCTAGAGGTCATATCACAGGGGTTAAGCTCATAGCTTATAACAAGCATAAATTGAAGTAATTAAGAACAAGTCAGATAAATTTGCACATGAATCTCAGTTCTTCTCTTACCAGTTTTATGACTTTAGCAAAGTACTTTGTTCTTCTATGAACTTCAGTTTTCTTGTATGTAAAATGAGGGTTAGGTACAATAACCCTTAGCACAGAAGCTGACCCCTAGTGTGTACTCAAGACACATGGGCTATTGTTACTATTGTTGTTATTTTCCTATGGTTGTTGGGAAGGTTTGATGAAAATGTATATACACACAAACATTGGCTAATAGAGTCCTTGATTCATAGTAAACAGAAAGTGCTGGTTGTATGTATAATTCTAATTCAGAGTGTATAATTCTAAGGCAGTTGCCGTCAAAGTAGTCTCCTAAATAGATTAACACCTATTTCCAAGAAACTGAGGGATTGCTCAAAGCATTTTTGGAACTCTTCTTCAGAATTGTGTGTGGACACTGTTGGTACTCTGTCTTAATTACCTTTGACTGTGGTACATCTTCAACCTTGGCAGGTGGATTTATTGTTGGAGCTATTTCAAGTTGCCCTGAAGCTGTGTCCAGTGAATATCATTGATAATCAGGTTGGGGAACATTGTCTTGGAAATAAGTTTGCCTATAAAGAAATTAGATGGGTTTTCTTATATGGCATATAAACTGAATCTGATCATAATTCTAAGCAAGGCTTGTTAAGCAAACAGAATCATTTCAGAATATACTTGATAGCCTCCCAAAGAGAGTACTTACGTGAGATTATAGATCCTGATACATCTATGAGGAAAAAAAGATAAAGCTCAGTGTTTCATGGTCATGGATTGTAATAGCCTTCCCTAAATAGCTTCAGTGCATGTAGAAGAAAGAGACATGTCTATGAGTTCTTCAGACTATGCGTACCCCGAGCCTCACTTCTCCCGACTTTGCCCTCTTGGCTGTGTGTAGCTTTAGTGCTGGGCCAGTTTGGTCAGTTTTTCAGAATTGATTAAACACCCACTAGGTCTCTGATAGTTATTAAAGATTAAAGCTGACTAAATTATGATCCCTCAAGGACCTCACAATCTCACCGAGAAGGCAAAAAAATAACTAACATGCAGAGAAGTAAGTTCTGGAGTTGAAGGCCACATTGAGGGTGGGCAGATCCTGGAGTCCCTGTACATACATCATGCTCAGAGGTGTGGACTTTGTGTTAGAGGTGATGGTTGTTGGGGAGCGACTGACACTTACATATTCTAATTTGCCATAGCCTCTGTTCTGTCTATCCCTATTCTTGTCTTATGCTCCCTGTATTAGCCCTGAGCATGGCTGAAATGCTAATTGTCTTTTTTTTTTTTTTAATCTTGCTTTCTTATGAGAAAGCTCTTTGGCAGAGAGAGAGAGGAGACGAAACCTTTCCTGAGTCTCCTCCAGGAAGATTTAGGAGGTTTGATTTATTGTAATTTCAATTAGAAAAGGTTTGGGTTTGGCTTAAAGAGTTTTCACCTACAATGAGTCTGTTCCAAAGGCTGTTTCCATGGCAGGTTTCCAGTGGCTCCAGGTATCATCCCATACTCACATTACTTACCAATTGTAATAAATGGCTTTGACTAGAGGGGATTAGCTGAGCAAAATGCTTAAGTGTCTAAAGACATGGGAGACTGCTTCTGGTGGTTGGATAGAAGTGATCAAACCGGGGGCAACATTGTATATACAGAAGATGTTGGAAGACAGAAAGCCTGAGATGGTTTCATTCATACTTCTGCGCTTTGCCTCTGTCACATGGAGGTAGAAGTACCATTTACGGCATGACACTGTCATTGAAATAGATTCCTTTGTTCAGTGTAAGTGTGCATTGGAAATGTGTCCTAACTTTGCACATTCACTCTGGTCGGAGCACCCACAAGTCTAATTAAGACGCTGAAGACTATAACCGTCTGTCTGGGTCTGAATTTCTTAGTGGTTTCAGAATATTGTTACCACTCTGAATGGTTGTGAGAAATAGCATCTCTTAGAAGAATGAGTCTCAACCTCAGTATCGCACCACAAACAATTTCCGGGTATATTGTAAGCATAACATTGGTAGATGATTTGTTAAAGATAAATCCTAGACTAGAGAAAATGTGGCTCACTAGACTGATGTTACTTCCAGTGTGTTTTCAAGAGTTTCATTTGGTTTTTTCTCGAACCTGAAGTTTGGGGGCAACATGAGCATGCTGGCCTCCTCTGAGTAGGAGTTTTTTATTTGCTTTATGACAATCAACCTACGTGTTAGATAAACTCTGAGCCTAAGTCATAGCCTAATGAATTTTGAACAAATGGGCCGCCTTCCTAGTGAACAGCAAGGTAAGGGATGTCAATGAGGTCCTCCCTAATGACTATGATTGTCCTTCACACCATCAGCAATTAATCTGAGTTATGTTAAATTGTAAATGTCATTGAGGAGGTACAATATTTTATGCCATTATCTTCATTGGTAACTAATCCAGGATTCATTTATCAGTTTAGCTGATCATTAGCAAGACCCAGACACAAGTCATCCACAAATAGATTCCCCCGGTGTTTTATCGAGTATCTGGCATAAAGATCAGACACTCGTCCAAAGATTTTGATTTCAAGGTCTCATCGACTTTGCACTGCAAATCCAACACATAGTTATCTCCATTTAAAAATGACAAAAATGAGACTCAGAAAGGTTAAATAACCTGCCAAGAGTCGTACAACAAATAAGAGGGTGAGTGTGAGTTTTGGATCTAGTTATGACACTAACATCAGAGGTCAGAAGGGCAGAGGGAACAGCTCTCAGTGAGATTCTTGCTGGGGGGATTTGGGGGAAGGAAAGATCATTGAGAAGACTGGGAGCTGGTCCTCAAAACCTGCTGGGCATGAGGGAAAAAAACTATGGGGTAGACCCTACTTAGTTGTGGTCATCCAAGGTCTGGACTTAGAGGCAAAAGAGCCATTGCTAAGCTCTCTTACTTCCTAGCCTTGTGTCCACAGACTAGAAACTGAACATCTCTGAGCCTCGTCCTAAACTACAACATTGGCCTAACTATACCTTCCTCCTAGAACTGTTCTGAGATTTGCTCAGGATAACCCACATATAAGGATATCATAAATGTTATGTATTCATTAAAATCTTCTCTCTCTTTTCTTACCCACTTGTATTTTGGGCTGGCCCAGAGCTAAAATGATATCCTCCTGGGAAACCCCACTGCTATGAAGAGTATGGAATGGCTCATTACAAACTTACTGTTTAAAAACAGTTGTTTCTGTTTCTGAAATGATGGATGAAAAATTCTCAAACGATTTGCAGTGATTCATCCATTGACTCATCAGATACTGCATAAATTCTACATCCACCAAGTGTGGCTGGATCAGAAACAAGGAATTAGAAGACACTGCCTTCCTGTAAGAGCCATTCGGTTTTTATCCCTTCATTGATGTACTATAAAGTTTACATTTTTCAATAGTCTTTTCTATTTATCACCATGCATACACAATCATAAGGGATGTATTTTTTTTTAAATTATTTTATCACTATTTTCGAAACTCCTGTTCTTAACCTGCCTATGGGGGAAAAAAATTATATTTTATCTCCATGGCCTTTTCACGATCACTTCTCTTATATACCCTCATGGCCTGGTCCTTAACTTCACACAGATCTCTAATCAAATGTCACCTCAGCAAGGCATCTTACCTGAAATAGCCACTATCCTCGCTGGGCCCCTGGTCCTTCTCTCCTCTTATCATGCAAATTGGCTCTTTGATTATTACCTAACATTATATCATAGGCTTTATTTACTTATTTGTATATCATCAATTTTCTCCTATCTTCTCTCCTACCCCTTACCTTGGGCAGGAGAATGTAGGCAGCTTGAAGGTCAAGACTTCATTTTGTTCTTTGATATATCCCTTAGACCTAGAACCGTGCCTGGCCTAGCGTAGGTGCTCAACAAATGGTTGTTTCTGATTGCATGGTTCCACGTGGAACATTTCACTTGACTATATGATAAATGACATGGTTGTCTTGCGTTTCCAGAGCCAGGAAGCATTTGCTGATGAAACTTACCTAGCTTTACTCATGTTACATCCCTCTTAATCTGCAGTGAACATGTGGGAAAATTCTACTTTTACCTATTTGGTAAGGATTGCTCTGTCTTCATCTATCCCTTCCCCTGGCTCAGCATAGCCCCCTTTTCCCTGAGAGCAGGGGCATTCGTTCTATAGCATCTTCTTGGGGGTAGCCATTATTTCTCTTCATTATTTCTCTTGAAACTGCCAGTTTCCAGGCACATCCACAGGGATCTAAAGTCAGTTTAGTCTAAAACTAGTTTGTGTTTGCAGTGCTCCTAAATTCCTCACCAATGGCTATAAAGGAAAGGAAAAAGGAAAAGTTCAATGTGCAATGAATCAAAATTGACCTGGTGTTCCCTGGTGTCTTTCCCCAACATGCCCCTGAGTCTTCCCTGCCTCGCCATTGTTATCTCCTATTGGAAATGACTCAGAAGCACCAGAGGTGAGCAGAGCCAGGGTGCTGAGAGAATTTATGGTGGGTCTATGCTGATAATGAACCATTTCTCTCTCTCTCTCTTTATTTGATTAGCTGTATAGTAGAACCTTTCAGGAGAAACATTTAGTTAGGGGTTAGCAAGGAAGCAATTAGGGCCAGAACTGCACATCAACAACATTCCTCTGGCCATTTTCAAAAGTCCACCACATCTGATTGCTGGACATAGTATTTCAGGCTTTCCACTTGCATTTCTTATATATTTAAAAGTTGTTTATATTTTTGTGAATTGTCATTGTATAACTTCAGCCTGTTATTGCTCATGTGATTTTAAACAAAGAACTCTGTAGGTATTAAAACATTAGGCATTTTTGGGTGGTGCCTGTGGCTCAAAGGAGTAGGGCGCCGGCCCCATATGCTGGACGTGGCAGGTTCAAACCCAGCCTTGGCCAAAAACTGAAATAAACAAATAATTAGGCATTTTTCCAATGGCTAGTCCTGAGAATTTTAAAGTTTGTCACTTAGTCCTAAATTAGATCAGATTTCTTGCTTCTTAGTTTTAGAATTTAGTTTATTTATTAATTTTTTATGTAATTCAAGGTCCTAGCATGCTATCGTGATACTACTGAAAGCAATTACTATTACTGGTTTTGTTTCTCTCTAGGAATTTTCTACTGATAAGCAAGCATATATGTACACTATTCTTTTCTCCTTCATGAATAGGAGCATAGTCATTATTCCTCATGTCACTTTTTTGCTCTACAATTTATCTTGGAGATCATTCTTTGATATACATAGACAAGTGACCCCACCATAAAGCCACTAACTTGTATTCAATTCAGTGGATGTATCATATTTTCTTTTACCAAGGGCCTATCAAGGGATATTTAATTTGTTTAGAATTTTTGCAATTATAAACAGTGTAATAAATCATTTTATGTGTGTGCAAATGTATCACCAGGAAAGATTCATAGAGGTAGGATTTCTAGGTCAAAGGATAGCAGATCTTTTCATTTTGATAGATCGTTGCAGATCCTGTCTGTAGACATATAAACTCCCAGACAGTTGACAATACATGAAAGTGGCTGCTTCCTGACACCCTCACCAACGTTTACATCTTTGACATCTGATTGGTAGACATAGTAATTCATGGTTTCCACTTGGTTTTCTCATATATTTAAAAGCTGTTCATATTTCTGTGGATTGCTAGTGTATGACTTCAGCCTGTTATTGCTCAGATGACTTTAAACAAAGAACTCTGCATGTATTACAAACATTAGGCCTTTGAAATATGGGGATGTCTTCCCCAGTTTTCAGTAATCTTTAAATTTTACTCATATTTCATTTATCTTCCCCCAAAATGCAGTTACATGTATTGCTGCTCTATCTTGTATCTCTTGTAATTACAGACGTCAAATGTGACTTGAATATTACAATTTTAATACAGTTCTTTCCTTTCTTAAAATGTGAATGCATTTTGGGAGCTCTCTTTGTATTTGTGAGAATTCATCCATGATGACATGTACATTTCTAGTTGATTCATTTTGTCAGATGAATACTTCACAATTTATTTACCCATCCTCCTTAAAGGGATGTTTAGGGTATCTCTTTTCTCTTTTCCTATTAGAAATGCTGATGCTAGGAAGGTTCTCCTGTATAGGAGAGTTTCTCTGAGAGTAGAACTGAACGGTCATGGGGTAATTCACCATCCAACTTACCAGATGGTGTTGAATGGTTTTAAAGGTGATATGCTTCCACCAGCTATGGATAAAGAGTTGTTTATACTTCTCATCCTTACTCTCACTTGGTATTGTAAAACTTTAATACTATTCCAAACTTAGGGGATGTTAAAGAGAATCTGATTTAATTCAAATTTCCATGATTAAGGAGTTTGAGTATTTTTATTTTTTTATTTTTTTTGAAATTAAACTATTTATTTATTTATTTTTTAAGTGGTAAGACAGAATTTATTCACAGAAAAGAATACAGAAAACACTAAAGCTCCTGGTAGAGGGAGAGAATTCTAGTGGGGAGAGAGAAGCTCTCTCCGTTTCTCTCCC
>CAUYON010208437.1:0-19992 GCA_963573935.1 Arctocebus calabarensis
CTAAAACTTCCATTACAATGTCAAAGAGCAATGGAGACAATGGGCAACCTTGCCTGGTTCCTGATCTAAGTGGGAATGATTTCAATTTAACTCCATTCAATACAATATTGGCTGTGGGTTTGCTGTAGATGGCCTCTATCAGTTTAAGGAATGTCCCCTCTGTACCCATTTTCTTTAGTGTTCTGATCATGAAGGGATGCTGGATATTGTCAAAGGCTTTTTCTGCATCAATTGAGAGAATCATATGGTCTTTATATTTTAATTTGTTTATGTGCTGGATTACATTTATAGATTTACATAGATTGAACCAGCCTTGAGATCCTGGGATAAAGTCTACTTGGTCATGATGTATTATTTGTTTGATGTATTGCTGGATTCTGTTTGCTAGGATCTTTTAAATATTTTTGCATCAATATTCATTAGTGATATTGGTCTATAATTTTATTTTCTTGTAGGGTCTTTTAACATGAAAAACTCAACAAATTCTTTTGAGTATTCCATCTTCAGTTTAAGGGCATTCACAAATAAGTGAATGCTCCTCCTCATTCCTCTCAATTACAATGAGACCCCTCTTCAAATTGATGAAATTTGTACCACTTGCACACCTATTGTGGGAAACTTCCTATTCGAAGGAGTCCCCTTATGCAAAAGTTTTTGTTGCAGTCAGGTTCCTGAGCAGAAGAACTTGGTTATCAGAATCAGAAGTTTCTGCCGAAAATTCAGTTTGTCTGCCAGTCTCCTGAGCTGAGCTGCACATTCCTCTTCAAGCTCAGTCCTTGCAGGGCTTGGTTGCGCTTTCTTACCCGCCTTCTTCCCGGCCATCTCAGCAGGTGCCGCCACGAACTCTACTGCGGACCCCAGGGTCTCAGTCTCCCCGAGCACCTTGGGCGTCAGCAGGATGCAGAGTGCGCGCTGGCAGCTGGGCGAGACTGGATGGCTGGACGGGAAAAACCAAGAAGCTGCCAAGTGCACACCATCATGCTGGGAATTTCTGAGGTCCCGCAAAGTTGATATTTTAAAAATAACTTCTGGTGCCTGTGGCTCAACAGGCTAAGGCGCCAGCCACGTACACCTGAGCTGGCAGGTTCGAATCCAGCCCAGGCCCACCAAACAACAATGGCGGCTGCGACCAAAAAATGGCCGGGCATTGTGGTGGGCGCCTGTAGTCCCAGCTACTTGGGAGGCGGAGGCAAGATAATTGCTTCAGCCTAGGAATTGGAGGTTGTTGTAAGCTGTGATGCCACAGCACTCTATCCAGGGTGACAGCTTGAGGCTCTGTCTCAAAAAAAAAAAAAAACCTCGATTTTCTTTACCGGAAACATAAACATATTCAGACAGTTAACATTATGTTTTAGAGGAGTGGTTTTCAACCTTCTTTATCTCACAGCACACTTGAACTTATAGTTAAACTTCCACAGCACACTTAAATTATGTTGATCAAAATAAAGAGTAAAAAAGAGAATATACTTACTGTGCTTTGAATTCCTTTGAAAATATAATTAATAATCTTTAAAAATGTTTGCATTACACCTAAGATCCTCTTAAAGCACACCAGTGGGTCGCAAATCACTGTTTTAGACAAAAGTTGGCTTAAAATTTGGTGTTATTTGCCCCCCTCACCCTTAGAAGCATTTCTCCCACCCTTAGAAAAATATTGTGCTAATATAAAAGAGGAGACTTTCCTTGATTTCTCCATCTCTCACGTCTTAGAAGAAATAATGCTACTTTTTAGTACCCTCAGCTAGTAATATTATATAGGGGCATAGGTTATACACAGTTTCTCTAATAATCTTTTCTCTCTCCCTCTCTCTCTCTTTTTGAGTGGTCTCATCATAGCTCATTGGAATCTCAAACTCAAACTTCTGGGCTCAAGAGATCCTACTGGCCCAGCCTCCCAAATAGGTGGGACTATAGGCATGTACCACTGTCCCGGGTAATTTTTCTATTTATTTATTTTTTTTTTTGTAGAGATGGGCAGTGTTTCATGTTTGCTTAGACTGGTCTCAAACTCTTGGCCTCAGCAATTCTCCCATCTTTCATCTATGCTTCCCAAAGTGCTAGAATTATAGTTGGCTCTCCCCTATAATCCTAGCACTTTAGCAATTCTATCCTCTAAAGCAGTGGTTCTCCACCTGTGGGTCGCGACCCCTTCGTAACAATGAAAATACATCCTGCATATCAGATATTTACATTACTATTCATAACTGTAGCAAAGTTATAGTTATGAAGTACCAATGAAAATAATTTTATGGTTGGGGGTCACCACAACATGAGGAACTGTATTAAAGGGTCATGGCATTAGGAGGCATCAGGGAGGTTGAGAACCTCTGCTCTAATGATTTTTTTCACTTTCCTTCTCTAAATGGGTACAATTTAGCTTATAATTCTGTGATTTAAACATATATTTATCTATTATTTGTTGTTTTGAATCAAGCATTTGAACAATCTCAAGTTTTCATATTATAATGATGAGTATTAAAATATAAAAATACTAAAATATAAGGATGGACAAACCTCCAAAGATTCTAACCCTATTAACATCTTCAAAGGGACTTAGACAAGATGATTTCTAATGTCCCTTCTGGCCCTAAAACGTAATTACTTTATTTAAATTCTCATGCTTTTGGACTATAAAAAGCCCACTTCTATTTTAATGAGATAGCTTTAGATGAAGGACTTTCTTATTCAAATAGCTGTCTTGTTATGGCACTACGGTTCAGGAGTACAAATCAGATAATTAAAATTTAAGTCTCTACAGCTATTAAGATTTTATATTATTTCATCAACAATAATTATTTAATTTATATCTCCGACTTCTGTGTAAATGGACATAACTATTTTAGACAATGCTTTTGTAAAATGCTAACATTATTCTTCCCTCATTTCTTTGGAGGTAGGAGACCCATAAACTTTGATCTGAGATGCTTATGAATTAAAAGGCCCACGTGAATAGTAACACAGGGATTCTGAATTCCTATTTGACTTGAACTATCAGGCAGAAAAAAGGAAAAATGAAAGAGTCTGTCAAGGAGAGGGGAAGTAGAGCAGTTATAATGTATTAGAAGGCAAATCACTGCAACCAAATACTGCACCTCCCTTGGCTTGTGTTAGCTGACAAGGTATGTCGTTGTCCCAAACTTATCCACATTAAGCCCTGGGTAGGCACAGAGAGAGGACATTTCAGATGTATGCAGGTTACAAGTAAGTGTGAGTCACTGACTCCCATCCCAAGTGAATTTATCATTGTCAGGAGAGATTAGGACGGTATCTGCCTTCCACGCTCTTACCTTGTACCTCACACTGTGTTCTGTGTTTAGAGCAATGGTGTTTCTGGTCTTTTTTCTTAAGTAGCTCACAGTACTGTTGGGAAAAGAGGCAAGAAGACATCAGAAGACTGATTGCATCAGTACTAAGACATACATCACCCAACCCCTACTGCTGTTTTATATCTTGAAAATCAGGTTGCATCTTACAGTTGATGGTATCTTACAAATGTGTCTAGGCTGCAAATGTGAGTAGTCTTGGTTTGTGTGGGTGTAAACTTGGTTGATATTATCTTGCCTTCACTGAGGTACATGCATTGTTAATACTGCACATGTTAATTGCCATTTCATGTCATTAGAAAACTAAGCTATAATTCAGCATTAGAAAGAAAAGTTATCATGTATGCAAGAAAGACTGGAAGCAGTGCAGTGGGATGTATATTTGCTATCAGCGAGATAAAAATTTATTGCTGGATGGATGGCCATCTTATTTCCTGAAAATTAATAAAACACTTTATGTATCCTAACAAAGCAAAGTACACATTGAAAAAGTTGTGTAGGACATGGTGACTATGCTACGTGCCATAGGATTGTCTAACACGTGTGGTCTCTGAACTAGAGGCAGAAGCATCACCTTGGAATTTATTAGAAATGCAGAATCCCAGGTTCCACACCAGACTTACAAAATCAGAACCTACATTTTAAGTTTCCCCAGTTGATTCACATGACATAAAGTCTGAGGAATAATGGTATCACACATGCTAAGCAATTCATCTAAGGCAGGAGAAATTGCCAAATCCCTTTGAAAAGATGAAAGACATTTAACAACAAGGAATTGATGTGACCAATTCATTCATCACACAGGACCATCATTAAGATGTCAAACTTCAGTATCAGAAGCTTGAGCTTGAACAGCAGCTGCTTAACTTCTTGTGACACATATTTTGATTGAAGAAAAATTGAAACTATCAGTTGATTAAATAAGAAATGCTAACAAAACCCTGGGCTCTGTGATATCTCTCAAAAGTACATTAAAAGAACCCTTTCAGTGTAAATAAAGTAAAAATTCTGAGTGATAAGGCTTTGCTATAATTTCACTAGCAGTCTTTTTTGTTCCTTGGCATTATATAAACTAATAGTGTTTCATAATTGACAGTGTCTGAGAGTTGATGGAAAGCAGTACAGTACAGTGTGGTAGCTGCTGTAATAGGAAAGCAGGACTGCTGTGGAGTAATTAGGTGTTTATCTCTCATAATCAGGGAAGGTTTATGACCTTGAGCAAAAGCTAGTCAGGTGAAGGTATGAATGGAGTGAGGTGAGATACAGGGAGAGGATCTTCCAAGAAGAGAAAGTGACACAAGCAAGACTGTTTCTTAAGAAGCACATGGAGAAACTGAATGAAATTTTCTTGGAGGTAGGCTACTGGATCGTGTTTTGCCCTAGCTAAGGTAGTACAGAGTAAAGGCAAAGGGAATGGGGCTGAAAGCTCCCATTCTCATTGGAAGAAATAATCCTGTCTGGGAACAGTTTTCTATAGAATTTATTTCAGGGACAAAGGTTGTTCTGTACTTGGATTTTCCTGAATGAGGCTTGTTCCCAATTAAAAAAAAAAATGGAAGCTTTCATTTTGATGGTTAAGGGTGAAGTTCTCAGCCCTTCTGCACATTATAATCATCCCAAGGGATGCCTGGGCTTGGCTCACAGAATTTCTGAGTTAACTGGCTCAGGCAAAGCAGAGGCATTGGCATCTTTTGCCCACTATACTGTTTGGCTTATTTAAAAATCGTGGGCAGTTGAGTTAGGGTAGGTGTGCAGCGGATCAGCAGTAAACAGGACTGTCAGTGCCTGTGAGGCTACTGATGAAGCCAAGCATCATTTAAACTCTTGGCTTTTAGATGAAGCCAGGTATTTGAGCAGGTATGGTGAGGAAATGGGGGATAAATTTCACCGAGTATCTTTGATCATCTTGGAATCCTCTCATTCTAGGATAACATCTCTTTTTTGGCATCATATGGATGATTGGCTATAAAAGATACATAGTATCTGTAATTTTCACCTCTAGGTCCTTACACATGCACTTTCCAGGGCGGCCCCAAGGTGGAGCTGCTGTACTAGTGGTCCTATGGTGGCTTGGAAATGCTGGTAGACAATAGAACTGTTGTTTTTCTTCTTTTCATAAAGAATGACCTCTTGCAAGGTCGAAGAAAAGAGGCTAACGTTGGTATCTGTGTATTTGTGCAGAGGTTTTAAGCTCAGAGAGGTCATATATATATGCTAGGTAAGAAAGTGGATGCTGTCTGTAATGAGAGGATACTGGTGACAATTTTGGTCTTCTTGACATAAGTAGCATTTCTGTTGGCAACTTTGCTTAGTCCCAGAACTGAGAAAGTCAACTGAGTGTGGAAATGGAGGGCATGTATACAACGCTGACAGTGGACATTTGAGCCAAAGTGTAGGGTGGATATATTCCAGAATGAGAAAAGTAGTAGGTTTGCAACTGCAGAGGCTGAAGGCAACTTCAGGTAACAGGTTACAGACAGCATTGTTCTCTCGACTTCCTTTGTTCAGGGCCAAGGTGCTCTTGAGGGGGCCCTGCTAATGTCTACTCCTACAGGAGCCAGCATGGGTCAGTGGATGGTTGGGCTAACTGTACCTTCCTTTGTTCTTCAAAGCCACGTGATGCTTCAGTCTATTATAGGCTGGGAGGGTTTGTTGTTTTGAAGGCAGATTTGTGGTTCAACCAGTGGAATATTCTCTGCTTGAGAGTGGGGGCTGAGGCACCTAGGTTATTATAACAAGTCTCCCTACCTCCACTCTTGCTCCTAAAAATTATTCTTGACACAACAAAAATTTTTTTTTTGTTTTTTCTTTGCCTTTGTTTCCATTCCAGTATTTATGTTCTAAGATAAGTTGTTATTTATTAATAACTTGTTTATAAAAAAGGCCTAAGCCTTTGTAAGTCTCATGATAACCATAGTGCAAAAACTTACAATAGATTCACTAAAATTAAAAAAAAAATGGCAAATTAAACATAAAAAAAAAATCACTTAAGAGTCAGTCAAGGGTGGTGCCTGTGGCTCAAAGGTGTAGGGCACCAGCCCCACATGCTGGAGGTGGCGGGTTAAAACCCAAACCTGGCCAAAAAAAAAAAAAAAAAAAGAGTCAGTCAAGTCATATCTTCTCTACTCAAAAACCCTTCTGTGGGCTCAGCACCTGTGGCTCAGCAGGCTAAGGTGCCAGCCACGTACACCTGAGCTGGTGGGTTCGAATCCAGTCTGGACCTGCCAATCAACAATGACGGCTGCAACCAAAAAATGGCTGGGCGTTGTGGCAGGCACCTGTAGTCCCAGCTACTTGGGAGGCAGAGGTGGGAGACTGGCTTGAGCCCAGGAATTGGAAGTTGCTGTGAGCTGTAATGCCATGGCACTCTATACAGGGTGACAGCTTGAGGCTGTGTCTAAAAAAAACAAAACAAACAAACAAAAAAACCCTTCTGTGGCTCCTTTATTCAGCTTAAAAATCAAGTTAGTCCCATGGCCTCTAAGGCCCTTGGTGATCTGAATCTCCTCCCCTACTCTTCTGTGATCTCATTGCCTCTTATTGGATTCCTCTCTCCCTGTATCCGGCCCTGCTTGTCTCCTCACATGCCAGCCCACTTCTGCCCCAGGGCCTTTGCACTTGCTAGTCTCTGCTTAAGGTACTCTTCCTCTAGATATTAGGGAGCTCTTCTCCTTTAAATCTTTACTAGAATGTCATCTTTGCAAAAAAGGCTTTCCCTGAACACATGTATAAAATTACATCTAATGCTCCTTAACCCTCTTTGCTGCTTTTTAAAAAATTTTCTCCATTCATTAATTAATTGATTCATTTGTTCATTCACTTATAAGGTCCATCAGAAAAAAGAAAGATTTTTACTCTCTTGCTCTCAGCTCTATTCCTAGTTCCTAGGATAATGAGTAGTTATCAAGAACTATCTCTTTGTTGAATAAATAAAAGACTGTATGGATGATCCTAAAGTATATAATTTCTTGGTGTCAGTAACGCTGGGGACTGAGCACTGACCACGTGGTCACACTCAGAATGTGCAGGGCTGTCCTGACTGGTGAGCTGCTTGTTTTGCTGATGGCACAGAAAGCAGACGGTTATATGGATTATACAGCTCTGCTTCCTGGACTGCCCTAGCAGTGAATGGTAGAGGGGGATTATGAACACTGATGGAGAGCTGGGGGTGGGCTGTTTGTTATGGTTCTAGCTTGAGGATGAGTTGTATCAAGTCACTGAGCAAAATGCTTTCAAGCTCTCACAGCCTAAAACTGTGAAAGTGTCCTAGTGCTGGGGTGACCATCTACCGTGTGTGTCGCTCAGCACTCCCCTAACTTTGTTTTGAGGGACCTACTCATCCCTTACTCTCTATCAGTGGTTCTCAACCTTCCTAATACTGCGACCCTTTAACACAGTTCCTGTGGGTTGCGACCCACAGGTTGAGAACCGCTGCTCTATGTGCTTCAAATATGATGAGTACTCTGGAGAATGCCACCTAATTTTATAAGCCCTGTAAGCTGAGAATGATTTTAACATCTTTGAATGGCTGCAAAAAAAAAAAAAAAAGCAATCAAAAGAAGAAACCACCTCATGGTACATGAAAATGACATAAATTTAAATTTCAGTGTCCATAAATAAAGTTTTACTGTAACATAGCTGTGTTCATTCATTTATGTATGGTAGGCTTGAATAGTTGGACAGAGACCACGTGACTTGCAAAGTCAAAAATATTTACTACCTGGCTCTTTATGGAAATATTTTGCTATTCTAATCCCAGATGATTGCTGTATGGTTATTGATATATGGTTGCAACGAGTGGTTGAGCACTAGACTCAGGATTAAACATCTGGTCTTTTCTTTCGACTACTGGGAAAGCTGGCTATGTCTTTTGCCTCCTCGGGTGAGAGATAGAGGATGTCAGGAGCCACCCAGCAGCCATTAAGGACGTTCCAGCTTGTCTGGGATCATTCCAACTCTGGAATTTTCACCTCTGCCAATCATTACATTCTCTTTAATCTTAACTTAGCTAGAACTGGTCTTCATTGCTTATAGCCAAATAAACATCACTGATAAAAATCACTTGGAAGAAATCCTACTCAAGGTATATAGGGACCAGTGTTAATTAGTTTCCAAGATCATTGCTTGATGGTGAAAGCTTGACAGAAGACCAGAAATCTGTCTTAATACCACCCTCTAGGACCCGAATTCATCCTGTTCTGGGAGAAATCCTAGACTTTTAGGAACAGGAGAGATGAATGCATATTAGGATCTTTACTGCACATGTCTGGGTCTTCCTTAGTGATAAACAGTGGGGACTTTAGGACTTTTGATTTTTATGTCCTCTTATTGGAGTTACTTGCATACTATGTGATTTACCTCCTATACACTCCTCACAGTTTCTATGTACACAGTGGCAATACTACTATATTTGTGAATTCAAATGAAATTCATGAAGGTTGTTGAGAAGTAAGGATAGAAAAGTTAAGTAATTAACAATGTTTCATTATTCTGTATGAATTGAGTTTTCAGAACATTGGCCATTATCTAATACAGACTCATTATCAAGTAAGAATATAAATGCTTGTAATGTTTTGATTATAGTGTTTTTAGAAACATAAACCTATTTTTCCTCCTATTAATCTTACTCCACTCCCTGCCACACAGCCAGAAAAGTGGCTTTCAACTCAAAATCTCAGGGAAGAGATACGACATGATGGACAATGGGAAAAAATGACCCCCTCCCCCCTCCCCCCAATACCCTGGCTAAAATTTCACACCTGTAGGATAATCCCAGGGAAGGACAAATTATTCGAGAAAAATATCTTTCTCAAAGATGACTGTTGCTTTTGCCTTCTAGAGAGGAAAAGATTTCCCAGGGTATACCAGGTACGTGGGAAAGGAAGAGAAAAAGGGGGTATGCGGTGTGATGACAGTGCAAATGTGTAGCTTTCAGGGCCAGGGCCCTGTTCCACCCCAGACCTCTGAGTCCCCAAGCCTCTCCCTCGGGTTCTGTGAGGCCAAGGAAGGTGTCCGTGTAATCCCACCCAAATTCCCGGCTCTGTTCATACTTCTCTTTCCCTCACTCCATGTTATGATGGGCTGAGGGCCCTTTGTTGGCAGAAACCCCGGGAAGTGGCAAAATTCCCAGATCGTGTTGTGAGAGTAATAGAATTTTCACAACCTCCTACTCCTGCTCCCTCATCGGGGTTCAACATAGAAATGAGGTTGAGTCAAATAAAAATATTTCTCACCCACTTGAGCTTATGGATGGGGATGGAGGACCTTCTAGGTCAGAAATATTAGTTTCTATTAGTGTGGAAAGTTCAGCATTGATTTCACTGCTCAGTCATTCCAAGTATGACAGCTGGATTTTGGCTGCACACCAGTGGCCATGCAAGAGTTAGAGCAGGTTATCTGTATTTCATGTTGCTGGTTTTCTCTTCATTGTGACATGCTGTTGTTTGTTGCAAAGAACTGCTTTTCTCTTCATCAGATTAAGAATTTTTTCTTCATTGAGAAAGTGAATCATGGGGTGTCATTAGGGAGCTTCTGAGAGATGTTTTCATACCAAGTTCATTTTCTTTAACACATAACCAGTGATATAATAGAACAAAAATACATTTATCTTTTATAATTGTTTCCCTCCTCTAATACATAACAGGTTTTGTGGAAATATTAACATAACAGCTCTGCTGAATAATTCCCCCTCAGCCAAGCAAAGAGCAAGATGATTAATCTATGCTATTTCTAAAATCTCTTTGGTTTTTCTGATACTGATTTTTCTGATACTGCTTTTTCCATCCTTTGCCTGGGGAAAAAGCAAGAAGGGAAAATAAACAAAATGAACTATGGTAAAAGCTTTTCACTGGCAACAGAGAATGAGGCACTTTATGGTTTTATGGCCCAAGGGTCAGGCCCCTTTGTAACAATGAAAATACATCCTGCATATCGGATATTTACATTACTATTCATAACAGTAGTAAAATTACAGTTATGAAGTAGGAACAAAAATAATTTTATGGTTGGGGGTCACCACAACATGAGGAACTGTATTAAAGGGTTGCGGCATTAGGAGGCGTAAGGAAGGTGGAGAACCACTGACCCAAGGGGAAGCAAGTACTGGAGAGGTCAAAGGTTCTTAATCTGAGGCTATTTTGCATGTCAGCTGATATGTGGTGATTCTGGAGGCATTTTTTGGTTGTCTCAACTGGTGAGTTGGGAAAGGGGAAAGGTATGCGACTGGCATTAGTGGGAAGAGGCCAGGGATGGAGCTCAGCATCCTACAGGGCAGAGGACAGTCCCATTCACAAGGAATTATTTGGCCCAAAATGTCAATAATAATGCCACGGTTGAAGAAAGGAGGAAGAGGAAGGGAGGAAAGGAAAGGAGTTAGGATTTGAGCACGTTGGGAGGATGGGCAGAGTTTTTACAGATTGAGAGGAGGCATATGGACGTTTGTTAAAGGGAAGAGGGGAAGGAAAAGGAGACAACTGCAGAGATGGGGAATTCTTTTATATTTGAGGATAATTGTAAAGGAACACTGTCTTAAAAAGGCAGGTTTTCATTAGCTTTTTAAGGAGAACATAAAATGTCATGAAAGTCAGTATTATAGTTATTAAAAGCACAACACAGGAGCATGATTGTGTCTCACAATTTGTCTTGCTAATTTCATGCTTTCATGCTATAATGTTTTATGTACTGAGTGCAGATAAATGTGTAAACAAATATAGTGGTGAGAAAGCACAGTGTATTTCCACCCAACTAGATTGTATTGGCCAGTGAATGCCTGGGAAAGGGATCCTGGGACCAGGCAAGAAAGGCCTTGAGTGGCAGGTGATGGAGTTTGAATCAATATATTGTGTGTGTTGGGTAGGGGTAGGGAGAGAGCATGCATGTGAGAGAAAGAGAGAGAGAGAAATACTTAGTTTCTGAATGTGGGAGCTGGTGTGTTCCAAATCTGTAGAACAGGTTGGCAAGCTAGCTATTCAGTTGAGCTGATGTTGCAATCTTGAGTCCAAAGTTTGAAAACTCAGGAAGAAATTTTGCATCTGGAGATAGAATTCTTTTCGGAGCCATGAGAGGCAATCTGTTCTATACCTCTCACCTAGGTTTGGGGATTTGCTGATAATCTTTGGCTTTGCTTATAGAAAGATCACCCTGATGTCTGGCTTCATCTCATATGGCATTTTTCCCTGTACTGTCGGTGTACAAATTTCCCTTTTATTTCTATGGACACCAGTCATCTTGGCTTAGGCCTCACCCCAGTGACCTTATCTTAACTAACTATAGCTTCCACAATCCAATTTCCAGATAAGATCACATTTGTAAATACTGTGGTTAAGACTTTAATATACAATTTTCAGGGCACACAACTTAACCTGTAACAGGATATTTGACTAGGAAAGTGACGTTTTCTGAATTGTTTTGTACTGGCAGCATTGCTCAGTTTTCTTCTTTCTCAGGGACATTAGTTATAAAAAAAACTAGTATACTATCTACTATAGCAAAGGCAAATGGGACAGAATCTTAAAATATTTATGAACCTGTATTTTTTTCTACTTTAGTAATAACATAAATATAAAATTCTAAAACATTGTAAAATACAGAAAGGAAAATCATTTGTTGTTGCCACCCAGCCCTCCTGATCAATGACACAGAGGCAGCACCGCTGATGAAATGATTGATTTGAAAGAGAATGCCTTGCTCAGGCATTTCAGCAAATTTATTTCTTCCAAAGCTTATGTAGGCACATAACGTAATCAACAAACACATGATTTAATCCTATGACTTAAGCAATAAACATATGACTTGAACCTGGCCCCAGGCCTTTTGCTGCTTGGTGCTTACAGGTCTATGGATAAATCGGATTAACTGATAACCACTTATTATGTAAAACTATCCTTATCGGCTAAGGTTTGATTGGCTTAACTGATAACTACTTTACCAAGGTTATTCTTATGCTAAGTAATAATCCTTTAACCAACCATTTGGAGGCAGTTAATCCTCTTAAGGGAATAGCCTGGAAAATCCACCAGGATTTTTCCTTTCTAACTCACAAAACACTTTAAACTTGCCTTCACAAAATGGGAGACTGATTGAACTTACAAGGGCACAGATACCTGTACCCCTGCAATTGTTATCACATATTGCTCTACAGAAAGTACCAATTTTGGCAGTAGTAGGTATATTTCTATTTAAATACCCACATAGGAACATTTATTTTTATTTCCAGAGACAAGTTCATACTATATTGCCCAGGATGGAGTGCAGTGGCTCTTTTCAGATGCAATTATAGCACACTATAGCCTTGAACTTTTGGCCTGCAGGGATCCTTCTGCCTCACCCTCTAGGGTAGCTGGAACTGCAGGTCTGAACCACCCTGCTGGGTTATGCAATAGATATTTTTAGTAAAAAGGGGAATGATACCATACATAGTCATCTGCAATTATCTCTTCTTTTTCAAAAATTTACATTTTGACATCTTTTCATATCAGTCTATAAGAGCTACCAAGCCTTTTTTATTGAATGCCTAGTATTACATTGGATAAGCATACTGTATCTTTTTAACCAATTCCATATTGAGAACCAGTTGAGTTATTCAAAAACTTTAGTTTTGCAAGAAATGTAACAGTGAATGTCATTGAATATACATCTTCGTGCACTTGTGCAAGTAATTTTTTGAAGTATATATTTCTAGAAGTATGATTGTTGAGCTAACAGGTGCAGACAGTTCTCAATATCATGCAAAAAATGCTGCACAAATTTTTTTTTCCTGGGTCCACCAGTGAATAAAAATGGTGTGTGGGTGGCACCCGTGGCTCAAAGGAGTAGGGTGCCAGCCCCATATACAGAGATGGGTTCAAATCCGGTCCCAGCCAAAATCGGCAAAAAAAAAAAAAAAAAATGGTGTGGGTAGCTGACATGTGGAAAAAAATTAGAATTTTTTTTCCCACTAACAATACAGCAATTAGATTAATAATCACTACTTAGAAAAAAGTAAATAGGCCATATTGATACTGTATTTGATGATACTGTGCCAGCATAATAATTCCTATAATAATCAAAGAATAGTTACCATCTCTCTATTAATACACATTCATTTCAACTCCATAGAGTGCTTGTCAGCAAATATTAGCTTATTGCTCAGATTTGGGACTCCTCTCTGAGTTTATGTTTAAATCCTGATCATATTGTTACCAAAGTCTTCAACTTTATTCATACATTTGTTTGAATGTTTGCTATCAAAATTGCAGCCCTTATAGCCCATTATTTCCATTTCAACTTCTCAAAATAAATAAGTGAACCCTAGTGCCAGTGTATAGGACTGAATAATGCAAATAGTTTTAAACCCTTGTTTTTTCTGGGTCTTCTTCTCAGCTCCCTGAAATGTGGCTTTCATGTCAAATGTGGACTCCTTCCTGCTGTTCTGTTTTCTGGAGCCAAGAATCAGGTCTTGCCAAAAGGCTTCTAGTGAATCTAGTCTTGTGATCAGATGATGGAAAAGGGCTGGCAAAGAGTGGCACTCAAAGGACACTATCATCTCCAATCCTAATTCTGGACATCAGTTTGGTATGAGAGTATCAACATGTCCCATCAGTGGAGTAGAGCTCAGCCACACAGCTAGGAAGATGGAGGTGCCAGTTAGAGCTCTTGTTCCTGGAGGCACATTAAGCACATCAGAAGTGTTACAACAGAGACCAAGCAAACAAATGAAACCATGAAATGGATATAGTCTCTGGAGACCTTATTTCCAATGTCGGACTTTTCTTTTTTTCTTTTTTTCCCCCCTCGGTAGAGTGCTGTTGTGTCACAGCTCACAGCAACCTTCAGCTCTTGGGCTTAAGCGATTCTCTTGCCTCAGCCTCCCGAAGAGCTGGGACTACAGGTGCCCGCCACAGTGCCCGGCTAATTTTTGATGCATTTCAGGCGGGGCCAGGTTTGAACCCGCAGCCCTCGTTATATGGGGTCGGCACTCTACTCGCTGAGACACAGGTGCTGCCCCGGACTTTTCTAATTTCCTTTTTGGGGCAAAGTCATTAATGTCATATTTTCCCACAAATATTATTTTCTGTACCACCTGAGAGATAATAGACAACACTTCCTTAAACAATGCTATTGCCTTGTGGTTTCCTTTTTAGTTGTGGACACTCATTCCGCAAGTTTTGATGAAGGTGCTCAGCCAACGTTCAGGACTCATACTTCTTCCATAAATTATTCTGAAATGGTTGTTATCTCAGGGAAATGTGGAAGAATTGCATTCATGTGGTCATGTCACCAGAAATAACAACTAAATTTATCCACAGCTATTATGAGATACTGTCAAGATAAATCTTAATTTCAAAGGTAATAAAATATGAATTTTAGAACTGAATGAAATATGGTAAACAATTTTAAAATATGAGGTGGTTTAATTACTTCCTTTAATCATTCAGCAAATGTTGACTGGCTACCACAAGTTTTTTGTTTGTTTGTTTATGTATTTGTATCTTCTCTCAGATTTTTTAAATTAGCTTATCTAATAGTTTATTGATTTTACTTTTTCCTTCCAAAGATTGAGCTCTCCTATTGATTAATTCTTCTATTTTCTGTTTCATTATTTTCTATTATAATGTTTGTTTCCTTTTATTTGTGTTTGTTCAACTTTTTAATTTGAACTAATGGATATATTTGTATTCTTAATCACTTAAATATGTAAGTATTTCAATACATAAATTTCTCTTTGCTCTTGCTGTGTTCTCTCTTTTTCTGATATGCAGTATTTGAACTATTGCTACTTCCTAGATGCTTGATTATTATTTTTTCTTCAATGCTAAAATTGTATTAGAGAGAAATTTAAACTTAGATGTAACAGTATTTTGTTTTTCTAATTTTGTGATTAATTTCTATGTTGTGGTAGAAGATGTTATTTATATTATTTTGATTTTCAGCTATTTATTAGCATTTGTGGCTTGATATATGGGAAACTTTTAAAGTGATTTATGTGCATTTGAAAAGTACATTGGGTTTAGTTTAAAATAATGTGTATATCTTATTGGGTGGATCATTTGTCTCATTATTTTTTTTTCCACTTAATCTGTTATCACTGAAAGAGGTGACTTCACCTCCCACATCTACTTGTACTTCTGTGGGTTTTTTTTTTTTTGTATTGTAATATCTTGTTTCTGTTTTAAGAATTTTATTTTTTTAAAGAGACAGAGTCTCAGTATGTCACCCTTGGTAGAGTGCTGTGGCGTCACAGCTCACAGCAACCCCAAACTCTTGAGCTTAAGCAATTCTCTTGCCTCAGCCTCCTAAGTAGCTGTGACTACAGGCACCCACCACAACGCCCAGCTATTTTTTTTTGTTGCAGTTGTCATTGTTGTTTTAGCTGGCCAGGGCTGGGTTCAAACCCACCAGCCTTAATGTATGTGGCTGGCACTATAACCACTATGCTATGGGCCCCTAGCCTTAAGCATATTTTGTTGTTAATTGGTACACAGATGCACCATTAGATCCTTATAGTGGGCTACAGGGCATTATTCTAAAGTGCCTCTCTTTGCCATATTTTGTGCTTTTTGACTTGCGTTTGACATTCTGATATCACCATCATGGCTCTGCTTTCTTTTGGTTTATGTTTGCCAGATAGATCTTTCTTGAGTCTTTCCTTTTCAGCTTTACTGCATCACTTTGTTTTAAACTTAACTTTTCAGTAGACCTTATTTTACTACATGATCTCATTTTTTTCTTTTATTACCTTTCTATTTATTTTCTTTAATAAGTGTATATTCTTAGATTTTTAATGAGTATTTTTTCTATTTTTTTATTGATGCATATGCACATGGTTTCAGAGTATATCTGATCACTTAATACATTTATCTAATTTGTAAAGATCAAGTCAATGTACTTGGGATATCCATCACCTTAGATATTTGTCTTTTCTTTATGTTAGAATCATTCAAATTCTTCTCGTCTGGCTATTTTGAAATATAAAATAGATTGTAAACTCTAGTCACTCTCCTGATCTGCTTAAGACATGTTATTTTTTCTATCAAGCTCTAATGAAAACCATAAAGTTTGTTTCTTTAAAGAAATCTTCAGGGAACTAGAGGTCTCAAATTCATCTATCTTTGAAATGTCTGATATTTGCCTCTTTATGCCTGGAAAACACTTCAACCATAAAAATTTCTGGAGTGCATGATCTTTTTCCCTGAAGACTTGACATTTCTGTGTTATCCTTCAGCATTATATTGTGGCTGTGAGAAAACTGAGGCTTATCTGATTTTTACTCTTCGTAGATTCTTTCCTTATCTTTGAAGTTTAGTATCTTTACCAGACAAGATACTTTACCAATTTGGTCATTTGCATGCATTTTTTACTGAAACATTGTGTGAACTTTGAATTGATAGATTCAAATATTTATTTCAAAAATGATTTTCAAATTATATTTTCAAATACTTATTGTTTCCTTTTAAGGAGAACTTAAATAAGGTATATTTTATTCCTTTATTTGTCTTTGATAGCCTTTATTTCTTCTCTCACCCTTTTAAACTCTTTTGGTTTGGTTCAGTGTTCTCAAGCTTGTCTTGCATTTTCTTATTTGTTTTATCTATCCTCCTCCTTTGCATTGCTGCCAAATGTGAATTTTATTTTTGTGACAGTCTTTTCTTCCCTTTCCCTTTCCATTTTTCCCCCAAGTTCTTCTAACACTTATAAGGGATATTATTTCATTAAGTTCTCTGATTCCACAAATACTGTTCAAAATTTTCACCAGATTCGTGACACTATATTTCAGGTGTAAGTCATGGGTTTCTTTCTACTTTATGGAAGAGATAGTTCTTTCTTATTTTTTACTTACAGTATTTTTTACATTGATAGCATGCTTTTTAAAAATTGGGGCTGACCCTATGAATGAGAGAGGTTCTCATTTCTCTAAAAGATGTGTATTCTTAGGTTTCTAAAGGGTATCTTAGTTGAACTATTGAGTAGTACTAGTTTTACCTTAATCTGTCTCTAATAGCATTATTTGTGATGGTTCAAGTCTATTACTAACAGGGAAATTCTTTTATTGAAGGAGTTCCAAACTTGGTTTACTCATTATTAGAAGATAAGTGGACTTGGGCCTATGTATGTAGTTTTTCATTAAATTTATTTTGCTCAAAATGAACTTTTTTGTTTTATTTGTTTATAAAATAGAACCTTAAAGGAATTATAAATCATAAAAGCATAAAGAAATAAGCATCAACTATAAGTTTCCACTTAGCAATAATCATCTTCATTTTGATGTATAGAAGACTAAAATTTTAAATTTGTCTGACATAGAGAGAGGGTGCCAAAAAAGTATACACATTTGAAGAAAGGAAAAAATTGCATTAAAATTGTAATAGTCTATACCAATAGCCAAAGATGTACAGGAGTCATGTTGAGCACCTCTTCTAATGGCTGAAGTCTAATATGACTTGAGTATTAAAAATTTAATGTAGTTTTTGGTTTTCTTAAAATGTGTATACATTTTTTGACATCTCTGTCTATGTTTGTGTATATAGTGTATACACACAAATACACAAAAATGGCACCTATTTGCATGTGTATACATATATATTCAATACACATATAATGTATATATTTAATAAGTACATACAGAAAATAATGTGCTCATACTACACATACATAATAATATGGTCGAATTTTTACTTTTTCCCTAATGGGTAGATCTGACGTTCTTAAACTGTGCCTTGCTCCAAGGCATTCACAGAGTACCATGGGAATTTGTAAATTTTAGAGGGGAATGTAGTGATATTGATATCTTTTAGCTACACTGTGAACTAGTAGATGGAAGTAATTCACAGTTCAATGTTAGAGTGTCATCTTTGCAAAACCTAGTCTATGTGGTCAAAGGCAAGTAAGTGCTTTGTGAAAATTAGCTCACAACGGAAAATGAAGTTGGCAGTATCCACGTTAAATCCAAAGTTTGAGAAATTGTGTATTGCCTAACATTAAACACATCTCACTAATAGGTAATTGTGGCTAATTAAGAATGAGATACAAACATTATTTCCATTCACGTGTGCTATTCTTTCAAACATAGAGGTCTATATCCAGAAAAACCATCTATCATATATATGGTAGAAAAAACATTTTTAGGCCTCCAAGATCTAAAAGTATTCATTCTTTTGCATCTTTTCTCAGGAATCTGTTGGAGAATGTACTCCTTAAAAGTGAGGGAATAAATCAAAAAAGATGATCAAAGGAAAAGGAGATTTATCACAGGAGAACAGTAAAAAAAATTCCCAGTATGATGGTAAGTTGCTAAATTAAATCTTTTGTTCATTTTTCTATTGGGCTATTGGTCTTCTTATTGACTTACAGAGCTTTTTATTAAGAAGATTAAATGCTTTATTGTACTGCAAATTATCTGGAAGTATTTTTGCCTTTTGTTTCATCTGTGGATATTTTCTTTGCTGCACAGAAACATAACATTTTTATGTAATTAAATTGATGAATCTAAAAATAATTTTAACTGTCAGATCCTGTGATTCTATTAATTTAGAAAAGAGACTAAACTGGAGAGAGAATAGGGTGCCAGGTGGCATAGATGAATTACAGGCCAGATATATGGATTATAGGTACAATAAAACTATAAGTTACAGAAACTAAGCCAGTCATTTGAATTGTTTGGACTTCCCATTTGTTATCTGTAAAATCATAAGGTTTCTACTAGATATTGCAAAATCCTTTCCAACTGTCAGTGTTGACAACTTTTAACTTGATGTAATGGGAGACTTTTGATGACAAATTTAAATTGGCCCTTGGAAAAATAGTAGAAACCGCAGACAACAATTTTTTTTGTTTGCCTGGGCTAGACTGCAGTGTTGTTATATCATAGCTCGCTGCACTCTCAAACTTCTGGGTTCAAGCTATTGTTCGGCCTCAGCCTCTTGAGTAGCTGAGATGACAGGCATGCACCACCACTCATGGATAAGTTTTAAATTTTTTGTAGAGACAGGGGTATCACTTTTGCTGAGGCTGGTCTTGAACACCTGACCTCAAGTGATCCTCCTACCTTGCCCTCCCAATGTGCTAGGATTACAAGCCGAAGCCACCTATGCCCAACAGAGGACAAGAATTTTAGATAAAACCATGAAAATAATCATCATAAAATCACAAAAAATACAAACTGAAGTGGCAGGAAAATTCAAAGTGACTGATGCTGAGGGAACATTGAGGAGGGAAGAGATACATTCTCATTTTGGTTGAGGTGTGTTTATCCACCGGTTGTGTGAATAGGAGGTGGACATCAGGAGGACTAGAAATAACAAATTGGTTTCCATGAGCTTCTCCCTAATGAGAAGAAATAGATTGGAGCTTGCTGAAACTCCACCAGCAATGTGCTTTGAACACAAACATTTTCTTGTTTGTGACAACTCATTTCTGGCTGACAACTCATTCACAAAAGAGAAAAGTGACTGGAGAGCTTTGAAACTCAGGGACAGTTTGTGCAATCTTTTCTCACTCTCTAAGCTTAGGCAGGAGATAGCAAAGGAGTGGGAGATAAAAAGGGGTTGATATTCTTTTTTTAAAAAATAATTTTATTAAATCATAATTGTGTACATTGGTGCAATCATAGGGCAGAATGTGCTTCATATACAATCAGAAATATTTTGATCATACTGTTAGAGATAGCCTTCATGGCATTTTCTTGATCACTATA
>CAUYON010208441.1:0-16094 GCA_963573935.1 Arctocebus calabarensis
TACACCTGAGCTAGTAGGTTCAAATCCAGCCCGGGCCCGCCAAACAACAATGACAGCTGCAACCAAAAAAATGGCTGGGTGTTGTGGCGGGCGCCTGTAGTCCCATCTACTTGGGAGGTGGAGGCAGGAGACTCGCTTGAGTCCAGGAATTGGAGGTTGCTGTGAGCTGTGATGCCACAGCACTCTATCCAGGGTGACAGCTTGAGGCTCTGTCTCAAAAAAAAAAAAAAAAAAAATCCAGGGAGCTCAGGCTTAGTGACAAGTCGAACCGTTGCAGCTATTGGGCCATCCATGCTTTATTTATTATTCAGTTTATGGTGTGGTACAAGCAAACTATGTTTGGTAACTGAAGGAGAATAAACAGGAAGTCCAAATTTCTGATTTATACACAGCTCTGATCATGGAGAATATTATTTCTGTTGGCAGAGTAAGACAACCTAGCACAGAGGAAAATTAAAGTTTTGCATCTCAACCAAAAGAATACAGTATGCTATGCAAACATTTCAGTAACATAGGTTATCGCTTCATTGCATTCCCAAAAATACAAGCTCCTTTCCTCTTTGTGACCATATACACAGATGAATTTTACAGGCTTGTTTTATTTCCTAACTACCCACTATCTCTAACTGAGACACGCTGGTCATGTTGGTTTAATCAGTAGTTCTTAACTCTTTTAAGAACAGGCTAAGGTGGAGTGCCCATTCTCCCTTGAAAAAACGTTTTGAGCACATTTTGCGCACAATTTTAAGAGGTTCAAGGATCCCTGTTTCAATATAAAACCACTGGAATTTCACTTTCATTTCAAAAAAAATGTATTTGGGATATGGTCTAAGAAATTAAGGCAATACACTTGCATGCACTTCTTGTTTATATATAGTTAGATAATTGTTCATGTTTTAAAATTACCATTGTTTTTAAACCAGTCAGGCCTGGGCAGATCATTAGCTAAGACATTGGCTAAGAAGTGGTTACCATTCACTTGCTAAAACATATGCTTTTCTTATTTCTGGACTATGAGTGCTTTTTCCTTTACATAATTAGGTTGTCACAAGTATTTAGATGATGTGGAAAAGCAGCAAAGTGTAATAATATTCCTTCCAAGAAATCATTCCCACAATTACCACAGAAGATGGGCCAATATTATCCATTTTACAAATTTTTAATACTATAGTCAACTTACAAAGCCCATGAATAAACATGGACCCCTCAAGTTTCTTCCTCTGTTTTATTACTAATGTTCTGTTCTCTCCCACTTGAACTTTCATTTACTTTCTAAGGTATTCCTCCTATAAAGAAAAGAAGAGATTTAAGAAGGAAATGCATATTATCTAACTCTATAGGCAATTACAAAATATTTTAGAGAACCACTTTAGTGTGTACCATCAGAGATGCCAGGGTATTTCTATTGGGAAATGCAAAATACTGTTTATACACAAAGGCTTGGCTGCTATTATCTTCTCCTTTTGTAACTGATTTTCATTTTTGAAATTTGGTTAGGTTTGACCTCTGTTTACAAACAAGAGATCATGTACAGAAGTTAATACAAAGAATAAGGTGATACAGACATCACATCTGAAAAACAAAAATGTCAACCTTGGGAGGTCATCTATGTTGGCATTAATATTGTACATGGGATTTTGCTTCCTTAGAACTTTAAGCTCATTTAAATGCCCATAAATGAAATATATAGCATAGCCTATTTTAAAAAATTAATGTCATCAAAAAGCTCACTGCAGCTTAATTGAATGTATTTATAGTTGGATTTTGATCTGCATTACTTATTGTGTTAGAATTCAGCTGAAATAAAACATCTGAACAACCTCAAACCTAACGTCTCAGCACTAAAGTGAGTGATTCGCTGACAGAGAAGGCACATGTAGTATGAAAATGAAGAACTCATGCCTGCCAAAAATAGCCCATTCCCAAGAACAGTCCCACAATGGTCTTAATGAACAGGCTACAATGCTGCTGGACACCATAGGAAAAGCAAAGTCACATAAGACACCCTGTCTTCAAGAAGCTTTCCATCCAGTTGCCATCTCTGAAAATTCAGTTGTTTAAATTTCAGAAAAATGTATATTCTCTAAGAATCTAAATATTTCTAATTTGGGGTGGCCAACATATCATAAAGGGAAAATGTAAAAAATCTAACTGACCTATTTCATTTTAAATAAACCAAAATTCATCCTTGGATTAGAATCAGGCATCCCCTCTTTCAGAAGAGCTTACAAATGCTTCCTTCCTATGAAGCTGTGGTCCCACAAAATCCTTTGCAAATCTTACTTACTGTACCATATGATAGTCATATTCCTGGTCCAGCTCCTCAGAACCTGGCACAATATCCAGTGTTCAGAAATGTTGGTTGAACCCGTGAGTAACTCCCTTCAATGTGCTTAACTACAGTTCTTAAATATAAATATAAATGTAACCTACAAAAATATTTTTATAGTTAGGCACCTGTTCATGCTCAAGGAAATCTTTTTTCTCTAAGAGTCCAGAGTTTTTGGAAATTCTAAGATGTCTGTGAGCAGTATTCTTTTATCAGATAGCACAGAAGAATGTCAGAGGAACTGCATTCCCATTCCCGGCTCACTAAACATTTACTCTCCCTGTGTCTACTTTTCTTATCTGAACAATGGAGACAGCAATACCAGCCTGTCTCACACATCTGCTGTGCATAATAACTAATAAAATGTATCAACCATCGAGAAAATATATTTAAACGTCTTGGAAATTTTATCATGATAGAGAAAAAACAAATGATAACAGTTCCACCTTTTTTTCCAACCCCAATGCATCCTTGGAAATCATGAATGAATGAAAATAAAGCAGAACTTACTTTCCTAAGGAAACAACAGGAAGATATGGCATATGTCATGAGCAATAAGTAGATATCAAATATAGTTTCTGTAATCATTTAATTTTTTATATTAAAGTACTTCACACATACAGCAAAGCACACAAAACATAAATGAAGCTCAATAAACTTTAAAAAAGGAATATACCTTTGTAAACATCACCCAAAGTCAACAAATGAATCAGTCTGAACACCCCAGATATTTCGTCATGTCTTCCCCATCCCACCTCCTTTCCTCCTTTGAAAAGTAACATATATTCTAACGTCCTAACTATCATGACTACACCATGAGGATAGGTTAGTTATACTTACGCTTGAACTTTATATAAGTGTTAATACAATCAGGCAGTACATGTGGTTTTTGTGCCTGGTTTCTTTCATTCAACATTATGTTCTTATGTTCATGAGATTCATCCATGTTGCTGAACAGGCTGCAGTTCACTCATTTTCATTGCTGCATCCTATTTCATCATGTAAAGCATTATTTGTCTATCTTACCATTAAAGAACATTTTGATTATTGTGATTATTACATAGTAAAAATTTAAATTCATAAAATTACACTCTAAATCCTAGAAAACAAGCACATGTACACCAAGTACTCTCTATGCATGGGAAACCTCAGTGTGCCATATGCCAACTGGATTTCAACACAAAACTATGCTACTTAATATAAAAATTTAACTATTGAATCATAAATAATATAAATCTAAAACATCTATATAAAAATATTTTATTTGTGCTTTTTTGCCTTTTATAATTTTTATTAAAGTGTTTGTTTGCTTGCTTTTTTTTTTTTTTTTTTTTAAGGACAGAGTCTTATTCTGTTGCCCTAGCTAAAGTATTATGGTGTCAAGCCTCAAACTCTTGGGCTTGAGCAACCCTCTTGCCTCAGCCTCCCCAGCAGCTAGGTACAAGTGCCCACCACAACTCCCAGCTAGTACAACTCCCAGCTTGCTCTTGCTTAAGCTGGTCTCAAATTCCTGAGCTCAGCTGACCCACCCACTTTCGCCTTCCAGAGTGCTAGGATTACAGTCATGAGCCACCACATCTGGCCTACTTACTTGCTTTTTTAATAGTTTGGAGGACTTAGACTTCTTTTTTAAAATCCATCAAGATTAATCTAAACAGATAACTTAATTTTCTGTTAATATTTTCCAATAATAAACAGTAAACTTTTAAAATCAGTTCATTATAAAACCAAATTTTAACAAAGATTATCTCTAGGTCGTGAGAGTATTATTTTTATTTTTTCTTTTTCCTTATCTACATAGCCTAAAACTTCTACACTATAAACTTTTATAATTTATAAAATTACTTTTTTCTTTAATGAAAATCATTTCATCAGCCTTCAAATTGCAATATTCAAAAATTAAAAAAAATTGGCTTGGCACCTGTGGCTCAATGGGCTAAGGCGCCAGCCATATACACCTGAGCTGGTGGGTTCGAATCCAGCCCGGTCCGCCAAACAACAATGACGGCTGCCACCAAAAAATGGCCGGGTGTTGTGGTGGGCACCTGTAGTCCCAGCTACTTGGGAGGCAGAAGCAAGAGACTTGCTTGAGCCCAGGAATTGGAGGTTGCTGTGAGCTGTGATGCCACAGCACTCTATCCAGGGTGACAGCTTGAGGCGCTGTCTCAAAAAAAAAAAAAATTAATTAAAAAATACCATATTTCCTCCCCCAATGAATAAAATAAATGGTTTATCCATTTACTTTTTACTTTTGAAAAAAGCAATTAAAAAAAAGTTTATATCAAGTTAAGTTATGTTAACAAAGTGAGAAAATTTGAAATACCAGAAAAGACTTGTGCCTGTCTGCATATGGACAATGAAAATGTTATTACAAGCCAGTGAGATTTGAATCAATCATTATTTTGATAAATAACCATTTTCCACAGCAAGTGCTATAAAATGGAAAATTTATAAGTAAAATTTCATAAACTTCCTTTGAAATTATGCTTATTCTTTCGTTAAAGAATCATTCTAGGTACTATTGATACTATCGCGTTATACTCAGGTCAACATTAGCAAGTACAAAAGTTATTTCCTCTACACAGAAAAGGTTTGGTTAACAGCTAAGTGTGGAGATGAAATGAGCTACACTAGGATATCAACAAGAAATAAACAAACAACAAGCAATGCTGAACCATTGAACTTCAAAGCTCATTTTGAATTTTTTAATCCACTAAAGTCCTGTCCAGAATGTTTCACATCACAATTTAAGCCCCATCTGTGATGTGCCAAGAATCTGGCAAAGATTGAGACACCAATATCAGGCCTTTTTTTTTTTTTCTTTTGGTGAGATTTTCCTATTCAAGGAAGGTGGCCTTGAAACAGTGGCTAGGCACAGAGGTGAAGCCAGACTGCCAATTAAATGTTCTAATCCTCCACCCCAGCTTCATCTGTATGACACTGCAAACTGTATGGATGAATGTCATGTGACCTGTAAATCCCAGGGATAGCCACAGATAAGGCTTCCATTATTTGCATATGCCTCAATCTCACAGCCAGATGGGTGGGGGTAGCAAAGCCAATGTTGCTACTTCGCAGAGGCCAATCACAGCATGGTTGTGAGTAACCCAAGCCCAGAAGAACCTTTACCCAGTAAGGAAGTTCCCCACCACAAAGTGTAAGAACCTGATCCACACAGCTTGATGACACTGTCTCTCTGTGGGGTCCATGTTATTCCCCTGATGGTCGCAGGCACTGACTTATGCTGGCTCTGTGACCTAGGCAGACACCAGGGAGAAAATGGGTGCTCCTTGCCTGCAGGCTCCCACCTAGAAGGAGGGACACCCCCAAACCAAAATGAACATGTGTCTGTGATGTGTGTATTAATAGGAAAGCTTTTGAATAATTTTATAGCGAACAAAAATATAAACTTCATATTGAATAATTCTTTAATATAAATAAATAATTTGGAAACCCTTCCTCCATTTATCTTTGGAAACCAGTGGAGTATCTATAACATGGTGCATGATAGATCTTAGACCCTTGTCAACTCTGACAAACTTTGATCAAGTTACTTAATCTCTCTGTGCTTCAGTTCTCTCACCAGCAAAACAGGGTAATAGTAATAGTTCTCAGCACGCCATGATGATTAAATGAAATCATACATGTGAGACACTTTTGGATGGGTTTGGATGATGCCAACACCTATGATGCATCTGATCCACATTGGTTATTACTCAAATAATTGTACACAGCTTAGCATCCTGTAGTCACTGGCTTCTTTCCTCTTCTGAGAGCTCTTTTATTCATGTCTATTTTATATGCTTTCTAAACAAAACAGAATACAGATAGTACAGTTTGCACAACAGCAACAGTAATAATAAAATAATTATTATAGTAACAGTAATCACAAAAGCAGATAACTGAGAATTTCTGTGCTACTTTATAAAGATTACCTAATCTATTCTTTCAACCATCCTATAAAGTAGGTGCCATCATCATCATAGTCATTGTTATTTTTGTCCCCATTTTTCAGATAGAAGCTTAGAAAAGTTCAATAATTTGCCCAAGAGTCATAAGCTGGTAAAAGGGAGAGCTGGATTGCAAACCTGTATAATGGCATTGCCTCCCAGCAAGTGATGCCAATCACATATTTGGAATAAAACTCATGGTTGGCATGGATGTCTATCAATGGGGAAAACAGAAAGATCAAGGAAACATAAATGAAAGGGGAGAAGGAAACAGGGAAAGAGTCAAGCAAAAGAAATTCAAGACTCTAAATGCCTTCTAGACTTAGTATAAAAGAATTAATAAAAGAGTAAGTGATTAATATTGTACTGATTTTGCTGTATTTAATTCATAGCTTCCTCTACTTGCCATGGAGCAGGAAATCTGTGACCTAGAACTAAATTAAGGTCACCAAAGGACATGATGAAATAAGCAGGAAGCTCCAGGATTAAGCCAGTGGGGGAAAAAACCTAACATTATTTAAGGTCAAATGAATTTTATTATTATTTATTTTCTTTCTCCCTGCCTTGTAAATATTTGTCAAAGAGTTGCCCACAAAATGTTTTTTACCCAACTGGACTTTAGTGTCTGCATCAATAAGAGCAAATGAGCCATCAACAACAAGGAGTCCCAGGAGCTTACGGGTCCCAGGCTACATCTCACCCACTAAAGGCATGTTCTTGGCCATGCCACTTAGTAAAGTCAATAGGATTGATTGGATAATGAGCTTCCAAGACCCTCTGTAGAAGAATATGAGGTGTGGTGTAGAGAAGTGAGCATGAATTCCCTTGTCAGAGAGGGCAGTTTTGCAGTGTTGGTTTTCTTATCTGTTAGGTGTTATCAATTAAACCAATCAATACTAACTTAGAGATCTACAGAACTGGGGAAGGCTACGGAAGAGTCTACCTAACTTAATTTAGGTTATAGATTTTGTTATTTTTGTTTTGTATTGTTTGGGTTAGGGGTTAGTCCCCCACAGACTCAGTTCAGAATCTGGGGTCAAACCAAGGAGTCTGCAACTCTACAGGTGCTCACACCCCCTCAACTAACTCTTCAGGAATCTAATGAAAGTCTAGCACAATTTGAATGCGCCAACCTACATTCTATGTTAAAATATTGCTTCATTTCTGCTTGAAGGTAAGTGTCTAGCCTCTCTGTTTGGTATTAGGCCCAGGAAAGTATCCCCACCTGTAACACCATCCCAAACATGGAATTTTACTCAAATACAAATTTTCAGCCATGGTCATATCCTCTAATCTCTAGGAAAGCAAATCTTCCTCAGGTGCGAGCATCTGAATCACAGATACCAGACATGGTGAATCAGAATGAGTGGGAGGAGGGAGTATGAGGGGACTAGGAAAGCCTGGTCTCCCCACCCCCACCAACACTGTCTAAGAATCTCTGCCCTAGGAACAGTGTCACTCCAATTTCCCACCTGAGAAGGAGCTCTATTAAAGCCCAAGGGAAAATAGAGATCGTTAAGAAACATAATTAGGGCTGACATACTTGGACCTGGAGGTTTTGGTAATGGAATAAAGAGATTTGAAGTTTTCCACTCTTTGAATAGACATTCAAAGTTCTGCACTGTTTAAGGCTGATACTTTTCTCTCTTCCCTCCCTCCTAACAAATATGGTAACACTCTCTCAGGCTTAGAGGTAACACATATTTAGAAGGTGTTATCCTATTTAGGAGGCCTTTGCTGAGAGGTTCCCAAACATGCATGAGATTCGTTTTGGAAAAAAAACATTTAAAATGCCCATTTCTAGGCCCTACACTCAAAACAATTCTAATTCAATATGTCTGGCATAGGGCTTTAACTTCTGGAAAAACATATAGGGTGTTCATAAGTTCATGTGCAATTTAAAATAGTTGTAAACTTTAAATTGCATGTGAATTTTATGGACATCCTACATAGAATGGATTGCTTACATAGGCTGCCGACCTACATTCTATGTTAAAATATTGCTTTAAAAATTCAGTCTGACTTACTAAGACAGTGGTTCTCAACCTTCCTAATGCTGCAACCCTTTAATACAGTTCCTGCGGGTTGCGACCCACAGGTTGAAAACCGCTCTACTAAGACATGACTAGATAGGGGGTTGGAGCCTGCATGTGCTTAAGTATCCTTTGTACTACCTTCCTCTGGAATCAAATGGATAAATTATAGTAAGTGACCAAATCAGAATTCACATCAGATCACACACCTTAAAAATAGCAAAACATCTCCTTACAGTTTCTTCCAATTCCTGCATGCTTTACTGATTCTACTCAGGTGTTTTTTTGTTGTTGTTGTTACTCATTTTAGCTAAAGTAGAACTATTAAAACCAGTCACCACCAGAGAGATTCACAAAACAAAAACTCCATGATGCTCTTTCACCACTTCCCGGCTAAGCTAGAATTTTTGTTATTGATGAAGTCTGATTTCTACCGTTTCTGATTTCTAATAAATAACATCTATGAAAAAATATATGTGCTCAAAATCTTTTTACTAAATCAGATGAGAGGCTAGAAGATAACATTGTGGTTTTCTTTCACATGATCCCTGAACTATGTAAGAAGTCTCACCAGGAACCTACTGGCTGCAGCATAGCTTCTATGGACAGGGTTGCTGCCTCTGTTTTTACAGACAAAAATCAATAGTATCAAGAGCTGGGGAGTATTAAACCCAAAACCTAGGATAACATCAAAACTTCTACCAGTCCCATCTATCCTCATTATTTTGCTCTCTGCATTAGTGATGGCTCAGCAAAGAAATTACTTTTACGTAACTATCTGTTCTATTTAATCACTATACCACTGATGACAGTTGCCACAATTATCTTGAAAAGGGTTCTGATCTTGATGCTTCTCTGGCTGCTCCCTCCTTCACATGATCCTTCGCCACAAACGTTTAAAGAAAAGTACATGACTGTGTGAGTCAAACATCAACAGGCCTGAGAACAGAAATAGTGTTATTATAGTCACAAACTGAATCTATACAAGGCAGAAGAGTGCTTATATAAATATAAACCAAAATAATCAAGATTTCTACATCCCCATGTAGGCAAGAAAGAAAAGGTGTGAATTCAGGGGCATCAGAGAAGGTTCTTTTTAAGTCCCTCTAAGGAGTGTATTGTTGTTAAAATAATTTCACTAAGTACATTATGGAATGGCCCGTATGGAAGCAACTTGATACGATAAAAGCAACTGGGCCTTATAAATCAGTCCTGGGCTTAATTCTGACTCAATCATTTACTTAACTACTTGTTCTGGAGCACACCATTTCACTCATATGAATCTCAGTTGTTCTCTTATTTTTTATGTGGCAATAATAACATCTGTCTCAAAGACAGGAGGTAAGGATGAAAAAAGACAGCAGTAAAGATTACATTGCCTGACTTGGCATGTAGGCATTCAATAAACAGCTAAAGCCTTCTAACACAATAATTATCAGTTTTTTAATTAAAATATGACTAAAACCTACTCTTCCCATAAGTTTAACAATTTATTAATTATTTAATTATTAATTATTAATAAAATACAGTTTCTCAGTGTTTTTCTCTGGTAGTCTATTGCGTTCCCCCTTCTTGCTTGCTACTAACCAAGAAATCATGTTACTATAACAAATCTGTTAAAATCAAATGTAGAATAAAAAAGAACAGATTTTGCACGGGTATATTAAAGGTGCCTTCCAATGAATAAAGGATACACAAGAATAGGTACTACACAGACTCTGGAAGATTTCTTAGGTTATCTCATGCGCCAATTCAGCTTCCTACCTGCTTTTTGGCTAGGTTCCACCTAGTAGAGACTGCCAGATAAACAACAACTGATAAGAAAAATGTTGAAATCCACTCAGCACCTGTAGCTCAAGCGGCTAAGGTGCCAGCCACATACGCTGGAGGTAGTGGATTCAAATCCAACCCAGGCCCGCCAAATGACAATAACAATTATAACCAAAAATAGCCAGGCGTTGTGGTGGGCACCTGTAGTCCCAGTTACTTGGGAGGCTGAGGCAAGAGGATCGCTTACGCCCAAGAGTTTGAGGTTGCTGTGAGCAGTGGTGCCACAGCACTCCACCCCAGGCAAAAGCTTGAGACTCAGTCTCAAAAAAAAAAAGAAAGAAAAATGTCAGCGTAATCTACTGTTAGTAAATGGCTCCCTTGCCAACAAATGCCTAATCATGTATTTAAATGCAAAAAATATATGAACACTTGTTTTACTAGAAGCATTATTTCATAACAAGCATATACAGAGTATGCAGTTTTGATTGGACACAAAAGATGCACAGAACTCCCAGGAGTAATAACAGTTAAGACTGTAACTGTTTCTAATGAATAAGGAGTGGCAATGGGGCGGGTAGGCTTTTCAATTATACAAATACTTGCCCATTGTTTTCAATCATTTGTCATTTACCTAAGGCTTAATCATTGTCGTGTTTAAGTAAGAACAATGTACACAGTACACTCATGCCATTGTCACAGAAATGAATGAGAGCAGTTAAAGAGGTATGATCCCAAATTGAGAAAGAGAGTAACTTTTTCTGAGTATTTTATGAGATTACCACAATAGTCAGAGTGGCACTGCTACAGAATTGTTGATAAGATGGTGAGCCATGCTGGAAATCCAGGAGCACAGTAGGGAAGAGGATAGTAGCTTTTGCCTAGCTACTGCTCTGGGGATTCCAGCAAACCACAAGCAAAGAAGTGAGGTACAGAGTGGAGTATGTTCATAACAACTGTCTGGGTTGCTGTCAGTTAAGGATGGGAGATTTCCCTAGCATATGAAAGTTCCTATTCACAGATCATACGCTGAACAAGCAGTGAAGCAAAAGGCCAAAAGTTATATTTATTTCACCACTATTTTATCACTAATTTTCATAAATAAATCTTTAGATGCTAATTCTTGCCAAGGGCACCTTGAAGAGAAAATGGAGTATTTGACAATGCACTATAAGGTAATAGCAAAAAAGACCAGGGGTTTTGCGACCCAAAAAAGACTCACAGATGCTACAAGTAACTGATATAATAGAATTTGATTAGTACCTGACAGCATAGTGCTCAGGACACAGTGGCCCATTAATCACCAAGCATCCATCCTCTCTGTGCATAGTGCTGTGGAAGGCTTAGTAATGAAGAATAAGATGAAATCATTGCCCCCGTCAGTCATGCCAGCAAGGTCAGCAAGAGTAAAAGGAGTCACTGCAGAAATCCCCCCCACCCCGGAACCTCTTGCCCCACAGCAAATCCAAAGCAATGTTGACATAGCACAAGGAAGCCTTGTAATTCTAACTGAATCTAGGCTTGCAAGACTCACTCTTACTCTCCAGGATCAAATCAGAGGCTTCCTTCCAGGTCAGACTGCCTGTGTTTGCTAATGCATCTCGGGTCATGCCAGATAACTCTTCTAATCCATTAGTGTGCACTATTGATCAGGCCAGGCATTCTTTAGCTTTATGAACGATGCCTTTTGTAAAGTACATTTGGAAACTCCTAAACCATGATCTCCACAGGGTTAATCCAGGTGGGGCACAAAGGTGTAACAACAATAATGCCTAACCTTAGGATTTAGTTTGAGTTCTCCAGAAGCAGACCCTAAGTAGGGACCAGTGGTGGAAAAGTGGAGAAGGACGTCAAGGAAGAGAAGGAATCTAGTTATTAGTCAGCTGCCAGAGTGGCTGCCTGGAGCTGGATTTCCTGAGGAAACCTTGGGAAATGGTGCAAAACATCAGCTTCAGAATTCTCTCATCCAAGGGTGAGGAAGCTGGGGCAGTTTATATGTCAATTCTGGAAAGTTAATGGATGAGGGCTGCTGGGGAAGTCAAAATATTAATTCCCCAGAACTGACCTGCTCTTCATAAGCAAGGCAGCCTCAGAGGGGCAGCCCTGAAACAGAGATGCAAATACTGACATCCTGATGGAGAACAGACTGACAGGACAAGGCAGGGCCTGGAAGATCTGCCAATCAATGTCCAGGGAATTAGCTCTATTCTTGTGTATCCACTAGTGACAAATTAATTCAATGTGAAAGTACTGGGAAAGATAACTAATTTCTTTTTAAAAAATGAAATAAAATCAGTCAAAACTGTAGCCTTTTTCTTTCTGTTTACAAGAAACATTTTCAGCCAATGCAACTGTTTGAGGTATTTTTAGTGTTTAACCTAAGGAAAGCTATCATACATTTCTGCCTAGCTATTCATTCTTGCTCATTTCTTAACCTGTAATATTTAAAATACTAAAGAACATCATCTGAAGCATGAAGTTTGATTCCATTGATATGTTTTATCTATTTTAATGTGCTAATTTACATTTCAACCTATATGTGGGTAGGATTTTTTCAGGCAAAATTGTGTTTAAGGATTTATTACAAGGTAAACTGAAGAAGTATTCACTGATCCTAAGTTTCTATGCTTGTACAACCATATCGGTGGTTTGGAGTGCTGATTTCCCCTGCCCTTTCCATCCTACCGAACTGTGATCCTCTTGAGGGTAAGGGGGCAAAAACTCACTATTTTTCAAATTTCTAACAAGAAGTAAGGTTTACTTGCCAATTGTTTAAAACCAGTTCATTTTTTTTTATCAGTTTAGAAAGGGGAATTAGAATCTATTGAAATTTCCCACTGTGGGAAATGCCCCGTCAAGTACACAGTCCATATGTAACTCCCCTTTATAAAGCATCTAACCTGCCTCCCTTGCTAGTTTTCCCAGTGTCATTAAAAGATGGCAAGATGGGGTGGAGAGTGGGGAGGAGATCTCCCCACAGGGCACTACGTGGGGTCACTCCAACTTTAGATTTTCATTCTGCATTCTGTCCTTCAGTAAGTTGCTCATCTTGTTCTTAGATTCTTCAATTATAAAAAGAGGTTTTGTTGCTTCTTACCTCAACTCAAATGCTGGGCACTAAAGTACAAGCCATTATACAAATTTAGATGATCTCTATGAACTTGGCTCAAGATCAACTAACTTAATATAAAATAACTTCATGTAAGGTTCAAGGTGCAATTAATATTGAGAGCACTTGAATGACTTGGAAGATAAGTACTGGGTATGTAGCGCTTTCACAAAACTGTTTCTGTAATTAATAATTTTTAACATGTTTTTATGGCTCTTAAAAAGTGCTGTGTAATATGAAGGCTATAATCCAATTATAGTACAACAAGACAGGGGAAGGGGTAAGGGAGGGGAGGGGTTGGGGAGGGGAGGTGGAGAGAGGGTAAATGGTGGGATCACACTTATGGTGCATCTTAGAAGGGACAGGTGAAACCTACTAAATGCAGAACACAAATGTTTTCACACAATAAAGGAGAAAATCCCATGAAGGTCATGTTGAACAGTTGGATGAAAATATTTCAGATTGTATATGAAGCCCACACCCTGTACCCCATTATTGCACTAATGTACACAGCTATGATTTAATAAAAAATAAAAATTTAAAAAAATTGCTACTTACATCTGAATTCACATTATTAAATATTTGTTAAACTTCTGTTGTAGAATAGAAATTATACTTAACAAAGAGAGTCTGTTCCTTAAAAAATAAAAATAAACAACAGAAATAGAACAAAATGGAAAAACAAAAAATGGAAGCATTAATATCAGATTTGTTGCCTTCTTTCTCTGGCCTTCTGTCACCATGATACTCAAATCTTAAATGCCACCCAGAGGGGCAAGAATAAGGGAAAGATAATTTCTGTGTGATATGTTGAAATTGGCAGGTGAAGGTAGGAAATAAAGTAGACCTCTTCCAACTTCCACTGCCTTATTTAAGTACTGTCAATTATATCATCAAAATATCTTTTTTTTAAGGCAGGGTCTTGTTCTGTTGCCTGAGATAGAGTAGGGTGACCTCATTATAGCTCACTGCAACCTCAAACTCCTGGCTCAAGCAATCCTCCCTCTTCTATTTCTTAAGTAGCTAGGACTAGTTGCAGATTTAGGATCTCATATGTTGACTGGGCTGGTTTTGAACTCCTGGCCTCAAGTGATCCTCTCACCTCACCTCACCTCAATCCCAGCACTTGGCCTCCCAAAGTGCTGGGATTGATTGCAAGTGGGAGCCACTATGCTCAGAAAGATGTCTTTATCAGCATTGTTCTCATAGTTAACTTTGCATGTTCTAATTTAGTGTAACAAGTGACCAGGGACATGATAGGAGACCTAAATCTATCTCTCAAATTAATTCTTCCTCCTACTAAATATTTTGCTAGAAAATGCAGAAAGAAGGAGTCAGAATTTCTAAATGCTATCACATCAATATATATTTAAAATGTAGTTAGCTCTTAAAGGAAAAACAGACCATACAAAAAAAGTCATATGACTAACAGCTCACTTATCAGAGTTCTTTTTGGAATAAAGAGAATTTGATATTATGTCTATGATTTTAAAAAGTGTATCATTTACACATAGGTTTACTTTAAGTTCTAGTTTGTCAGATTTCATCTACTCTCCCAATGTAATTTTTCCTGTCACTTGCAACAATGTCCTGGTTTCATAATTATATGATACAGTAATCATGATATTAAAAGAAAATTTCCCAATACCTTACAGTATAAATCCCCTACTTTTCCTAAATAGCTAAGTCATCTCTGACTTGAATTTTATCAAGAAGCAGAACAAATTACAATATCTATTTCGTTTTTAAAGTAATACATTAATTGTGTCCAAAAATTCTATAGTTATCAAATGATAAGCTTCCCAAAAACATGCAATCATATATCACATTTACCTGTTATCAGACTAACTGTCACAAGACTATCTTAAATAACTCATGGAGGCAAATATAATAATACAGCTGCCTATTTTGAGTACTTTTTTAAAACACAATTTATAAATTTGATAATAAAGAACATATTTTAAGGTTATCCAACACTGCACTTTATACATCAAGCCTCTCTGACATATTCAATGTCTTTCTTCTGTAAAATGGGAATATTATTATTGCTAAATAACTGTGTGAAAGAGACAGAATCACTAACAGATGCTTTGAGAAATGACCAGAGTGAAAATTCTTAACTGTATTTACTCAACAGAGGTCAGAGTACAAAATAACTACACAAAAACTCAAGTGACTCCACAGAAAAAGTACCTAAAATATCCTTTTCTCACAACCACCTCTATTTTAAGATGTGTTATTAAGAATAAATTACATGCCAGGAATATGTATGTTACATTTGTAATAGATCTTAGCTGTGTTTGGCTTGACATCACAATTCTGCCTGACTTCTTAAGTTCCCTATCACTGTCTGGAATCCACTTTTCAACTATTCTTTTCCACTGTACATAAACCCAAGAGGATATAGGGATTTAAACTATTACAACTGAATTGTTCCTATATCAAGCCTAAGACTGCTGCCAAAATGGAGACACAAAACATGGAGAGAGTCATGTGCCGGGGCTCACACAGTGGCTCACATCTGTAATCCTGGCACTCTGGGAGGCCAAAGCAAGAGGATCACTTGAGGCCAGGAGTTTAAGATCAGCCTGGGCAACACTGAGATTCCCATCCTACAAAAACATTTAAGAATTAGCCAGTGGGGTGATATACTGTAGTCCTAGTTACTCAGGAGGCTGAGGTGGGAGGATGGCTTGAGCCCGGGAGTTTAGGTTGCAGTGAGCTATTTTGAAACCACTATATATACTCCAGCCCTGTCTCAAAAAAAATGACAACAGAACCACAAGAGGGACTATATGTAACATAATCAAATATTTTGATCTGGTTATATGTACCTTCACATTAACCTGAAATAATTTTACTTTTTAAGAAAAAAAATGAACAAACAAGCAAAAAAAGAAAGAAAG
>CAUYON010208442.1:0-11685 GCA_963573935.1 Arctocebus calabarensis
CAAATGTCTTCATACAATAACTAAGAAAATGCCATGAAGGGTATGTTAAACAGTTTGATGAAAACATTTCAGATTGTATATGAAACCAGCACATTGTACCCCTTGATTGCACTAATGTACACAGCTATGATTTAATAAAAATAAATAAATAAATAGAAGGAAAAAAATGTGTTGTTTCTACCCTGTTGAATTTTCTTCATTTCTAAGCAGTGTTTAGCACTATTGATAGAGTTTAAGATTTAAATTGCTTTGATGTTTACAGTCAGCACAGCTTGCAAGGCCCAGCCAAAGAAAAGATATTTCAGGTTTATTATTCTCCATCCTCACGGTGTTTTAGTTGCAACAAAAGAATCACCAGACCCTGGAAACTATGCCCTTCATGGTTGCCTTTGTTTCATGCTATTCATTTTATCTGTAATATTCTTCCTACTCTTTCCGCTTGTAAACTTGTGTTCTTTCTTCAAGTCTTAGATGAAATCTTAGATCTTTTGCTGAAACAGTTGCTAGTAGTGCATGCCAGTGTGCCCACTGAGGCTCCTGTCAATTAAAACAATTCATAGATTGCCATATAGTTATTTCATGTCTTTTTTACTAAGCTCTGAACTTTCATGAGGACAAAGACCACAATTTTTTCCTATGTTTTTATACTTTGTATATCACCTAGCAAGTACTCAATTATATTTTTAAACTGGTTTGAGTTGACTTTCCATTCAAGTCTTAAATATATACATACATACATACATGCATATATAATGAACATTTTGCATTCTGTATTAGCATTTGGATGTAGGCATCTTATTTTTTCTGACTGCTAAATGCCTGTCACTCTTCCTGACTTAGGGCTAACATCTGGCTTATCTTTAGTCTGATTTATCAAATTGCTTCCCAACCACATGTGTGGCAACCAGCTGGCAGACCCTGTCAGTCTGACTGCTCCTGGTTCCATCTAAAGCTGTCTTAAAGTTCAGGTGTCTTTAGGATGACAAATACTAAACTTGATCTTGTTCGAGAATCTCTGAGTATGGACAGAGCTGTTAACTCAAATCTAAGAAATGCTAAAATTCTTATTTTTGATTTACATATGAACCCAATTTTCTTTCTTAGGAACTGAGCTAATAGAAAAGCTACACACACGATGTCTGGAATGAGAATCACTTGTGGCTGTTGTTCATTGGATTTTTGGAGACAGAACAAGTTACTTAATTCACTGAGTTTTGGTTTTCCTTGCTGTAAAATGGGGGATAAAAGTAGGATTTTGTGAGGATTATAAGACAGTGTTTATAAAGCACTTAACATTGTACTCAGAATGTAATAAACTCTCAATAAATGGTAATTCATTATGGCAGTGATTCACTTTGACATTCTTTCAAAACTACTATGTTCTAAGATGTGTTAGGGATTAGCTTAGACCTATTAAAGCAGGGAGGAATAAAGGAAAATCATTGTCACTGAGGTTTTCAGTCATGGTGCAACAGTGAGATAAAATTAAAAAAAATTATCACATGATAATTCAAGAGCAATTCTGGAGCTATAGAGAGGGTCAAGGAGTACAGAGGATGACAAAATAATCCAACTAGGAAGGAAGGATTTTCAGGCAACAAAGGGGTATATGAACCAGGAGTACCCAGACAGTCTGGTGACTCTGACCTTCCCAGATATTCTCAGCTCCACCTGTGGTAGTGTGAAGGGCTCCATATGCTGGACTGGGCACATTCACCCCAACAGGATCATCTTATGATACTTTCTATTGCTGTTTTTATCCTCAAATGAAAGAAGCCCCAAACACACAGATCACTTTCTGTCTACAATATTCTTATCCCCATGGGACAGAATCTCTGAGTCATTCCTTTCTTACCTTAAACCCTTCCACTTTACCTTCTAGAATTCAGGATCTATCATCAGGTTTATTAATCCTACCTCTTCAAACTCTTCTCACAATGTTCTCTTTATCTTTTTGCTCTTATAAAAAAAAAATCCCTAATTCAAGGACTCTGCCTTAGATCCAGCTCTCTCAAGTGGGGATCCTTTTATTTTTTCCTTCTATTTCAAAGTATTTGGGGGAATAAATATTAACCCAAATAGTGTTCATTGTACCAGTAATATTTTCACTCCTCCTCTCCTCCCCTCTCCCACCTGCTTTATTTGTTAAGTATTACTTCCCTATACATATTATGTACATGTGTGTTTCCGGTTAGTTCCAATTTAGTAACAAGTACATGTAGTGTTTATTTTTCCATTCTTTAGATATTTCACTTAGGATAATAGTCTCCAGGACCTATCTAGATTGTTGCAAAAGCAATTAATTCATCCTTCTTCATGGCTGATTAGTATTCCATGGTATATATATACCACATTTTCTTTATCCACTCATGAATTGATGGGCACCTGGGTTGAGTCCACATTTTTGCAATTGTGAATTGCACTGCAATAAACATGCAAGTGCAGATGTCTTTTTGATACAGTAATTTCTTTTTTTTTTCAGTACATACCCAGTTGTGGGACTGCTGGATCAAATGATAGGTCTACTTTTTTTTTTTTTATAGGTCTACTTTAAGTTCTTTGAGGTATTTCCATATTGTTTTCCATAGAGGTTCTATTAATTTGCAGCTGCACAGTGTAGAAGTTTCCCTTTCTCTCTGCAGCCACAATAGCATCTATCATTTTTAGACTTTTTAGTAAAAGCCATTCTAAGTTGAGAAGGTAACATCTCATTGTGGTTTTAATTTGCATTTGTCTGAGGATTAGTGTTGTTGAGAAATTTTTCGTATATGTATTGACTATTTGTCTATCTTTTTTGAAAAGCTTTTGTTCGTGTCTTTTGCCCATTTTTTGATGGAATTCTGTGATTTTTCTCGCTGATTTGCCTTAGTTCTTCATAGGGTTATTAACCCTTTATTGGACATACAGCATGCAAATGTTTTCTCTCATTCAGTAAGTTGTTTATTTGCTCTGTTGATTATTTCCTTGGCTATGTGGAAGTCTTCTAATTTAATCAATCCCCATTCATTTATTTTTGTTGTTGTTTTGATTGCCATTGGGTTCTTCTTCATAAATTATTTGCCTCAGCCAAAATCTAGAAGAGTTTCTAAGATTTTTTTTCTATAATTCTTATGTTTTCAAGTCTTATACTTAATTCACTTATCTATCTGGAATTAATTTTACTGAGTGGTTAGAGATCTGAATCAGCTTCATTCTTCTGCATGGGGCTATTCAATTTTCCCAGCACCATTTGGTTAGTAGGAATTCTTTTTCTCCAGTGCATATTTTTGTCTTCTTTATCAATGATCAGTTATCTCAGTTATTTGTATGTGGATGATCTATTCTCTGCCAATAGTAAACATACTACATAAATTATTCCATAACGTTGAGCAGGTGAGAATCCTTCCCAACTTATTCTACAAATCCAGTATCACCTTGACACCAAAGCCAGGAAAGAAATCAGCAAACAAGCAAACTACAGACCAATATTCCTAATGAATATAGGTGCAAAAATCCTCAATAAAATACTAGCAAACTAAATTCAATAGTACATCAATGAAATAATTTGCTCTGACCAAGTGGGCTGCATCCAAGGGATTCAAAGGTGGTTCAACATAAGGGAATCAATAATGTGATTCACTATGCAAACAGAAGCAAATATAAAGATCACTTGTTCATCTCAGTAGATGCAGGAAAAAAATTCAATAGAATTTAGTACCTTTCATGATAAAAACCCTCAAAAAAAGGAATATATCCCTAAATTATAAAAGCCATGTATGTCAAACCAATAGCCAAAATCATACTTCTTTAAATTCTTTATTAAATTATAACTGTGTACATTAATGCATTATGGGGTATACTGTGCTGATTTGATATACAATGTGGAATGCTTACATCTACTGATTAACATAACCATTTCCTTGCTTAGTTATTTGTTGTGGTAAGACATTTATACTCTATTCTTAATAGTTTTGAAATATATCATTGCAATAAGCACATTAGGTGAGGTCCCTCCAGATACCCTCCTTCCTCCCAGCCTACCCTCTCCTCTCCCCTCTCCCTCTTCATACTTCCTTCTGGTCTATAGTTATGTTTTATCATTCCTCAACATCATTTCCACTAAGAACTGGAACAAGAAGAGGGTGACTACAGTCACTACTTCCATTCAACATAGTGCTGAATGCACTGGTCAGTGTAATCAAGCAAGAGAAAGAAATTAAGGACATTCTAATGAAGAAAGAGAAGGCAAAACTATTGCTTTTTCCTGGCAATATGATCTTATACCTATAAAACACCAAGGATTGCACCAAGAGACTCTTGGAACTGATTTGAAAAACTCAGTAAAGTCTCAGGGTATAAAACCTGTTATTTACCAGTAACAGTCAAGCTAAGAGTCAAATCAAAGTCAATACCATTCACAATAGCTAGGAAGAAAATAAAGTACCTAGAAATACACGAAAGGTCCTTACAAAAAGAACTATGAAACATTAGGAAAGAAATTGTGGAGGATACAAACAAATGAAAAAAGGTATCATGCTCATGGATCAGTAGACTCAACATTGTTAAAATGTCCATACTGGGTAAAGTGATTTATAGATTCAATGTAATACCTATCAAAATATCAGTGTTTCATTTCACATATCTAGAAAAGAAAAATTATGTACTTTGTTTGTAACAAGAAAATAGCCCAAATAGCCAAGACAATCTTAACCAAAAGGAACACATCTGGAGGGATCACATTACACAGACTTAAAACTATGCTACAATGCCATAGTGACCAAAACAGCATGGTATTGGCATAAAAATAGAGACATAGATATTTTTATTATTCCATGAGCCTTATACCACTGGGATGAGAGCTGGGTTGATATCCTCTACTCCTCATTGCCACTTCCAGACCATTCTCACAACCCACTTCCGTGATGAGGGCTAGCTTGAACAAATGTATAAGGGTGTGTTGTGCATATCTCTTCCTAGCTTTACAGGTGATCATATTCTTTGAGTATCTTGGAGGCACTATGGTATAATTTACATCCTGGAAGTTGAAAAAAATGCCACAAATTGGTGCTGTTTTGTTCTCCAGAGAGCTGGGTTGATACATATTTATGGGCACATTTCTCTCCTACCCCCTGAAAACACTCAGCTTTGTATACTACCACCATTCATTCCTGTATTATTACTATTTTATACAATATTAGTTTGTCTTAGCATTATTTTGTCCACATCTACATTTACATTCATCTATTTCATCTGTATCTCGATATATACACACACATATATTTATGTATAACTCTCAATAACTGCAATATCTCTATAGTCTCAAATTCATGCGTTCTAGGTTCTGACCACTATGTACTAACTTCTCAGTTCACTTCCTTTAGCACTTCCAATGCCAATAATTGTTTGACCTACCCAGGTTCTCTTATCTCTTAAAGTCCTTCTCACTCTGACCCTTATCAATTTGAAGTCCTGTATTCCCTTTTTGCATAGCCAACAAATTAATCACCTATTTGCATACAAGCTTGACTTCCTAACTTTTCTCATTGTTTGTAGAATTCACTTGGCAAAGCCCTTATCTGATCCAACTCTGGACCTACTCCTCTCCTGTAGACAGCAGCTAGCTGGGGACAGAGAAGGTTTACAACTTGATTGATTAGTCTCTCTACAAATCATGATTCTGCACTTCACTGTAGAGCTTATAATTGCCAGAAATATTTACGCATCCATAATCCATTAACCTTACCACTATCTTAGCAATTCTTCTCTCTATATATTAGAATTTTTAATATATGGAGTCCCTTTTATATTAAGTTACCCTCATAGACATAACCTCTGATTTGTACTTCTTGTATAATGAAGCAACAAACCCTTAGAAAACCATCTTTACTTCAGAATTACCACTGTAGTTCTTATTTCTCTTTGCATTTAAATTCTGTGAATGAATTATTTGTATCTTTTTCTGGCATTTCCCCCCCTCATTTTTAAGCTACTCCAAATGGATTTCTATCCTCAACATGTCACTAGAACTACTTAAATAATGACACCTATCATATATTTGCTGTCAAATTTAATGGCCATTTCTCAGACCTGTTATCTTCCATGAATTATCAAAATTTGAAACAGCCCTTGCATCCTCCATAATAATTCCATACATTCTCAGTTTTCTCATACTTTACTTTTGGTGCTTCTCAGCCCTCATTATTAGATAATGTACTTCCCTTGACTTTGTAAGACTGGGGCATCTGGGGCTGAACCCTTGGTCTTCTTTCTTCTCTAGCACCTTGCTCCCTTGAAAAGTTTTCGTAGGCTCATGGATTTAAAAGTCATCTAGCAGCTGCTACGGTGGCTCACATCCTGTAATCTCGGGGAGGCTGAGGTGGGAGCTTTGCCTGAGCTCAGGAGTTCAAGACAAGCCTTGGCAAGAGAAAGGCTATCTGTACATACGATAGAAAAATTAGCTGGGCATTTTGGCCAAGCCTGTAATCCTACCTACTTGGGAGGTTGAGCAAGAGGTTCAATTGAGCCCAAACATTTGAGGTTGCTGTGAGCTATAATGACATGGCACTCTACCCAAGGCATCAAAGTGAGACTCTGTCTCAAAAAAAAAGAAAAAGAAAGAAAGAAAAGAGAAGAAAAATCATCAATGTACCAATGACTCCCTAATTCAGGTTTTCAGCACAGATTCCTCTGCTGAACTACAAACTCATATACCTAACTAGCTACTCAACAGCTGGAATATTTGATAACCATCTGAATGTTCTGAATGCTATTATGCCCCAAACTGGATTCCTGGTCTTGACTAGAGAAGTTTCTCAGCACAAAATAAAATTAGACTTATGCTTGTTCCCCTATGTCAGTCATGCTCTACTTCAACTTCATCATGAAATACTGACTTTACCTCCCCCAACATATGCAGAACCTGCCCACTTTGCTCATTCCCAACAGACTTATTCTCATTGTAATAACCCTTTAATATTCTCCTATTTCACCCTTGCCTCTTGCAGGTAATTTTTAGTTGGCACTTAGAATTATGCTTGTGAAACCCTGGTCAGATTTTGCCAAAACTCCTTGCTGGCTTCCTATTTCCAAGCTACAAGAAAGATTCCTTGCTGTGACTTGAAAGATCCATGTAAATTCCTTCTGAATTTATACTATTAATCTCTGATTTCATGTTTAATATGTGGTCCTTAATTCACTGGGTTCTCCTTGTTCACCATAACTTATGGGGAGGAGCCCAACTAAATGTTTTGTTTTTTTGTTTGTTTGTTTGTTTTTGTGGCTCTTCTCCCTGTCTAGAACACTGATTCCACAATATCTTTCCTAATCCATTTTTCACCTCCTGAAAATCTACGCCCAGATGACATTTTCTCAGTGGGCTGTACTCAGACTGTCCTAATTGAAGTTACCATCACTCCTCCTCAAGTCCATCTCAGCCAACTGCACTGGCTATACCTTGTTTCCTCTCTTTTCCCTCAGCACTGACAACATTTTATTATACTAGGTGATTATTTGTTATGTTTGTTTTCTGTGTCTACCTGCTACAAAGCAGTCTCCAAGAGGATGGGAAGTTGTAGGTATATATGTGTTTCCCCTCTAATTTGTGTCTAATGTATTCCAAATATCTTCTAGAAATTGCCTGGTATATGGTAGACTCTCAAAAATACTTTCTAAATGAATAAATACTTCAGATGAAATTAAAAAAATTCATAGGAATAAGAGAAAAACTACCCTTGTCTTTAAATCTCAGTATTTTTTTTCTGTCTTTAGCTACTATATTATTTAGCAATTTCACTGCCTCTTTTTATACCACAATAAAACCCAGGTTAGAAGCACATTGCAGGCTTTCCCCCAACCTTTATTTGTTTCTATAAATTGCTATTATAAAATTTCTTGGCTCCTCAGAATGTATGTTTTTTTTTTAGATATTGCCATCATTATTAGATGCTAGCAACTTTCATTTATTGTTAGAGAAACTTAAACTGCTTAAAACCAGTTTATTTAGTTATAAATTGAGCATAATACATGCTTACACTTTTCACTGAAGAATTAAAAAATATTTGTGGAATAAATTAGTTACTTAAGATATAGTGAAAGTTACTAATTAAACAGTTACATAAAATTAGGTGAGTGTTAATAAATGGATGCATGAATTATTTACTCAGCACAAGTAAAATATGCCCTTGTTTATAAAGCTTTATGGAAATTTCATTGCAAGATAAATTAAACATTAAAAACAATTTTGTGAAAGTTATTTTGGTTTCCATTTTAAATAAAGTAAATCCAACAGGCATTTCTCACTGTTCTTACATCATGTAAACCAGATGCTTATGTTATTAGGTGACAATACCTTGGCAAAATGTTGAATATTTCTTTTAAATTTATGACAAAAATCACCTAGCTGGTATCCAAACAAGAAATTTCTATATGCTCTGCAATTGATTGTTGATTTATCCATACAGAACAGGTGCAACTGATGTGGGAGATGAATGGGATTCATATATTTTCCACACAGTTTTAATCTAATCGATGTCTTGATATCTATCTCAAATGGTTTTTGTTTTCTTCTCCTTAATGCATGTCATCGAAGGTAAATTCTATAATGTCCTGGAAAACTGAATTATATGCCATTGACTAGTAGATATAATATCATTGAGAGAGTTAAGGACCTTGCTAAATGTTACCTTCTCCCCCAACTCAAGCACAAGGAACTTGACTCAGTATGAAGTGCTTGGCAGCCAGATATGAAGAGAACCTGGACTATTCCTTCCTATTCAATACATCAAATATATTGGAGTCCATCTCAAACCTGCATAATGAGGCTGGGATCTGAAAAATATCAGCCTATTCTTATTTTCACCCTTATGGTGGCTCTAAATGAGTTTGAGCAAAAACAAACAAACAAAAAACCAAAGTTGCAATCATTTTTAAATCACTTCTACTTCTCTGATGTAGGTTCATCCTGATATTCAGATTTTTCCATTATGAAGTCGCAGAACCCTGGCAATTGACCGTCTCTGAATATGGAAGATTGGCATGAAATACCAAGGAGCAAAAAGTCTACAGCAGTGGTGAAGTCACGATAAGCACATTATCAAAAAGACTGCTTAATTAAGTCCCAGATGGTGCCCAGAAAGATTCAACTCAGAGCAACCTAATGCAAAAAGGGGACTAAATCTTGCTTCCTTCATTTTACCAAGTATAAAAAGGCATTAATAATAATGATGCTATGGGAAGCTAATTGGATAGGAAATATAAAAGAATTTAGATAAACATCTGTTACATAAACACAAGGAGCACACATTATAGCAATAATACAAGGCAGCTTTAGTATGTACATGTACATCCTAGTTCTATAAATTCTCTTTAATAATGAAAGATTAAAAATGAAATTACTTTGGCTTCTTTAATTGGACAGGTAGGGTAGTACAATGAAGAAAACAGTAAATTTGCAGTCAAACCCACCAGCTAAAAATCCCTACCTTAACACTTCTTGCGTGTGTGATATTGTGCAAGGGACTTAACTTCTTCTTGCTATTTTCTTTTTCAGGAAAACAAAATTATGTAGCATATAAATAAATACATATATATCAATCCATAAGCAACGGTGAGGTTAAATGACATAATGTATATAAATGCACCCAGCACAGAGAGTGTTCAATAAGTAACACCAATCCTCCTCTTTTGAGGAAGAAGCTAAGGCACTAGCCTCAGTAGAAGAATGTATTTCATAGTCATCAGTTCTGTTTGCATGGATCTGCCCAGGAGGGATTGATTAGTTTAGGCATCTGCACATCCATAATTAACTTGCAGTGCTAGAATAATAATACATACTTTGTGTCAGGCACTGTTCGGTTCATGTATTAACTTCTTTAATTTTGAACACAACACCACCAGGAGATTACAGGATCTTCATTTTACAAATGAGAATAAAATAAGGCACAGAGAGGCCATGGGACATTCTGAAGCTCACATAGCTTTAAAGCAACATAGTAACATTATGAATCTAGGCACCTAAGCTCCAAAACCTGAAATCAATCCCAGCCTGTATCTCTTCTACCTTATACTTTTACAAGTGCAATGGTCTAGATTAGCCCAAAGGTGAGGAGATAGCAGGACCTGAACTTTTATGGATCCTGGGTGGCTGAAAATGTGGTATTTTTTGTGTACTGGGAATCTAACGTGGAAGACCCCCCAGTGGAAATAGAGGGAAAGCTCAAGCTGGCTGGGGTATGATGTGGGTGGGGGAAGGTTTCCCCAGATTTCTCTGGAGGCATAATTCCTAACACATACACAAGAACGGGAGCTTTTCATCTATCTCACATTATATGTTTATCCTTTTCAAAAATTCCTGTTGCTTTATAAATCTCCAAGGGCTCCCCACTGTTTTCAAGATGAAGCCCACACTTCATAGCCTATCAGTGCAGAATATACACTGGAACTGGCTGTGCTCTCAGACAGACAGCCCTCTATTCTGTCCCCCTACACAATTTGCCACCACAAAGGCAGTGATGCACTGTAAACACTGCTCCCAGTTGAGACAGCCACACCTTCCTGCAGTAAAACTGTTTGGTATACAAGGCACATGGGGAACTGATGAGCTCTACTTATCCCTCAGAGCTCATTCGTGTAAGCACCTGATCTATGAAAGTTTTCTTTGCTTCTCCTAGAATAATACATTCTTCTCTGTTTTCCCTGCCCTGGAGTATCTTTATTTCAACTATGGCATGGATCATTGCAATTAACTGCTTTAATGACTGTTTCTCCCAGTTGGGTATGAGCTTTTCCAGAGAAAGGACCATGTCTCATTCATCCAAATAGCTTCACTGCCTGGTGATTTGCTTGACACATAATCAGTTCACAATGAATGTTTATGGACTGGAATGGAATTCATTATATCATAAGCAGATCTGGGGGAAATAATACATCCTTCACAACTTTCTGAAGAACAACAGTATGATGCTAAAAAAAAATCATAGAAAAAATACACTATATAAAGTATCTAAACACAAAAAATGATTTTAATTTAGAAAAAAAGTTGGACCTTTGTGGGTCTTAGATAGACATAGGCTGGAATAACACCTCCACAGACCTTGCAGCTTGAGACACGTACTTAGATATTTAATTTTCCTATTTACTTTTTTCATCTGTAAAGTGGGCATAGCAATACCTAACTCAAGGTTTGGATGGGGGCATGCAGTTATTGGATAATGAACTATTAAATGCTTAATGTAAATGCATGTCCCCACTAAAACCTTAAATTATTCACTTAATACTTTAATAAATTGCTTACCCTTTCCCAAAAAATGTGCACCAAAAGATGAGTGTTTTATATAAACTCACTGTGTAGGATGATATATGGGGAAGAAGAATCAGGCAATCTGCTGCCCTTCGGGTCTGTGGATCTGGACACAGAAATTTGGAGCACTGCCATCACTCAGATCTGAGTGAGGCAGGAAGAGCACCAGGATAGTGAGCAAAGGTAGCACACAACTCCCTGAAGAGCTAGTGTGGGTGAGCAAAGACTCTGAGCTTGGCGCTTTCAATCTGAGCTTGGTACTGTCAAGATCTTTTTTTTTTTTTTTTTTTTATAATTTTATTGAATCATAATTCTGTACATTGGTGCAATCATAGGGCATGATTCATATACATTCAGAAATGTTTTCATCGTACTGTTACAGATAGCCTTCATGGCATTTTCTTGATCAC
>CAUYON010208444.1:0-22540 GCA_963573935.1 Arctocebus calabarensis
GGCTGTAATTTTCCAAACAGTTTTCTGTCGTTTGCAAATAAAAGTTAAAATTTATCCACAGATATAGAATGCTGACTTCCCGACACTCAATTTTATAGGGTTTCTTTTTGTAGAGCTAGCAGATTATGAGAGAGAGAGAGAGAGAGAGAGAGAGAGAGAGAGAGAGAGAGAGAGAGAGACACTTGCTTCCTCGCTTCCTAAGCCGGGATCTGCCTGCGCTGCGCGGCGGGCGGACTGCGGCGCCGATTTGCACAGTGGGCGCGGAGGAGGGGCTGGAGCGGGGGACCAGCTGGCGGAGGCTCCGGCGATGGGCTGATCTGGGGGCTCCCGAGCGCCGCTCCCTCGGTGAGCGATTCGGGGGAGGACGGTGGATTTGCATTCAGGTTCCAGCGCGGCGTTCCCCGTCCTGACTCTTAATACCCGACCTGGCGCTCGCAGCTCAGGAGCAGGCGTTGGTAAGTACCGTGGAATCCGTTTCAGTTATTTCCGAGGCCATGCAAGTGGCACTTTTAAAGCAGGTCAGTCTTAAAAGACGCCGCCGCCGCGAGCGTCTCCTTGGCCTGAAACGTTCGGCGGCCCCCTCCTCCTCCACCACCGCCTCCGGCTGCAGAAGTGAGGGTGCCGGAATGGGGCGCTGTCAGGGGACCCCCTCTCTGCCGGCAGCATCGCTTCCCCTTGGCGTCCGCCCGAGACGCCCAGCTGCAGGCGGCGTGCGTCGTGCTCGGCCATAGTGGGATCCGGCTCCTCCGGCCGCTCCCGCCCCCTCCCGCTGGCGCCGTCTGACCAATGCTGGGTTCGGAGATCCGCTCGCCCCCTCCTGCCTCCTTTCCGCCTCGCTCTTCCCTTTTCTTCTTTCATGCACACACCACCCACCCCCACTCCCACCCACCCAAAGGGCAAAGAGCAAAGACACCCGGAGAAGACGAGGGCTAGTGCCATCCTCCCGGATGGAAGGAGGCCTGGGGCAGGGACTGCTCTGCGCGCGGCAACCTTTCCAGAAGACAGAGAAATCCGGAGACTGAGCTCGGGCTCTCGGGAGCAAGCTCGACACGGAAAAGAGAGCACCGAGATTTTAAATCACAGGGACACAGTCCTGGGACGCTGCTCGCCGGCCATCGGAGGCTCACGGAGCTGGGGTCGGGAGCTTCCTAGCCGGGCATGGCCGCGCTCGGTGCGCGCCCGACTCTCCATTGGTATGCAGCGACCATTTCCCTGCAAGTCTCAAAGGTGGAAACATTTAAGGGGATTACAAGCGTGATTCGTTAGCCTTTTGAAAGTTGCTGGCCATAGGAAGAGAAGCTAACAGGCTACGCGGTGATGGATACAATTCAGCCTCACAGAGAAGTTGCCCCTCCCGCTGGGAAGCCCCTCGGAGCAAACCTTGGAGATGGCGAGCGCTCTGCACCATAGGTACCAGCCGCCATCCTTTCCTACTTTGCCTAATTGAAACCAGTATTTTTCGCATGCAGGCTGTGCATTGTAGAGTGCAGAGTTTGGCCGCGGTGTCTTCCATACGCTCACAGGTGCTGTGGGGTTCGTTGCATTTTGAATTGGTTTGGTTCGGTACAAGGACCCTGGCGAGAGGCAGGGTACTGGAGAACAACATACCTCCCCCTTTTCTGGGGGAGGGAATCGCAACTCCGATAAATAGGCCAGGTGGTTGAGTGAAGGACCCCTCCCCCCCGTGGATCGCTCCCTAGTGTTGCAAGAGATAGAAGGAAAACGACTTGAGCTTTTAATAATTTTCCATTTCTAAACAGACCCATTGTGAGTTTCGCCTGCCTGGCGACAGCAAATTAGAAAAGGATCTCTAGCAGGTTCAAAGCAGAAAATGAATGATGCAGCATTTTAATTATTTGTTCTAGGGGATATCGTTTTGCTTCCATTTTGGAATATTTAGTGTTACATGTGGAGAGATTAGTGGGCTCTGCGAGCCAGCATGGGATAGGGAGGTGAGGAGGGACACAGCGGGGAGAAAGGGCTTCTTGTCTTCCTTCCGGACAAATGGTTCCCGGTGCTGCCAGCAGGACGCGGAGAAAACCGGGCCCTCTGCTCTCCATCCCCTAACTCCCTGAGCCCTTCCTATCCCTGAGATATGTATCCTGAGGTCAAGGAAAGGAAAAGGGTGCCGTGGGCTTTAGCACACAGCCCAAGTCCAGAACTTAGGGGATTGTAGTTCAAGATCAGAGACTTCATTCCAGAGATGACTCTTTACCGTCACAGGAAGCTCAGGGCGCCTCCTGGGTACCCATCTATTCCATCACGTCTTGGACTCGGATAAGACCCTGAAACACTGTCTCTGCACATCGGGTGCCACTGGAGGTGCTGGGTGTGGGGTGTGGGGTGTGGGTGTTGGCAGCTGGCGAGGGAGGCAGAATTGCTGTGATTCTGAGCTCAGGACACTGGTGTTGGTTTGCTGCATGGCTTCGACCTATGTGAGAAATAGGGTGGATATGGAATATTAAGGGGTGTACAGTGCTGGAAAATTCTGCCCTCCTGGTTACTTAGTCTCTGATGCCTGTTTCCAATGTTAGCTACCACCTGAGTATTTAAAATGCACAATATCATGCAAATATCCTGTGACTGACTTTTAAGGAATGTTTTATTGAGTTAGGTGATTTGCCTATTTTAGAGTGGGATTAAATTGACACTTTTCTTTAAAATTTGGTTCTGTAAAGAGTGTTTGAATGGAAAGTCCTTTCTTTCTACTAACTTTGAGCCCTTGGGCAATGAGGATCAGTTAAGTTCTTCAGTGGCCCTCCCCTCCCCCTTCCTGCTGAGCTGCTGTCAGGACTGGAGTGTGTGGGGGTGGCGGTGGGGGTGACTACATCCACGGCACACAAGTTCCCCCCTTACTCCTGTCCTTTGCCTACACTGTGCTCTCCCACTTCCCTCATTAAGCTGCATTTCTGCCCAGAAAGGCTGGGCTGTAGAACTGTCAGAGGGGCCGGTAACATTGATCCTTAAGGGACTCTGAACTATGATGGTGGCCTCTCTACACTGTGACATCGCTCTTCAGTCACACCCATCCCCCACCACTCTCTACTACCCACTTGTCGACAGTACCACAGAGAAATATCTGAATTGAAAAGAGAAAAAGAAGAAACAGAATCCAATTCCCGAAATTCGTTCCCTACTGCACAAGGTCTTTCCTGAGCCAGAACGTCAAATACAACATTGTTGTCCAAATCGTCTTTATCTCCTCCCAGAGAATTGGCCTGTCTCTCTCTTTAAAAAGGTAGAAGAAAACACATGACCCTTGTTGAATGGGGGAAATGGAAGGTTTGGGCTGCAGCACAACAAAAGAACTCCCGGTGCTAAAGGATCCAAGCAAAATGCAGGAGAAACTCAGCCCAAGTCTCTCAGGCTGTCTGAGCTGTAATCCGGACATCTCGGCAGCATCAGCCAGATTAAGCTCTTGTCCTCTGCTGGGAACTTGGATTCTCCCCTCATCCCTGCGTTTGCAGGAAATGGCTGTGCTGGGAAAAGGGTAATTTGTAAGGATAGTCTCACTTTTCAAGCCATCTGCGCTGGAGACAGCAGCTCTGGGAAGGAGAAGAGCAAAACGCCAGGGATGGTTTCCTTGAGAGTTGGGGGGGAGGGAGAAGGAGGAGAAGAAGAAAAAAAAGAAGAAGGAGAAAAAGAAAAAGAAGAAGAGGAGGAGAGGAAACAATTCAAAGAAAAGGGAAGAAAGGAAAATGCTCCCCACTCCCCATTTCCACCTTTCCAAAGGTTCCCCGCAGACTGTCTCCTCCCCCTTCTCTCTCTTGTGTTTTCTCTTGCAAGTTTGTCATCTCTACCTTTCTCCCTCTTTCCCCTCCTTCTTCTCTCTCTCTCTCTCTCTCTGTCTCTCCTCTCTTTCTCCCTCTCTCTCTCCGTGTATCTGGTCGGGTGCTCCAATTTCTCACTCCCAGCATCAAGCTAAGCGCGTTCCCCTCCTTGGGGCTCATTTTCCTGACGTAGTAAACCAGATCCACGGTATAGCTCATACCAAAAACAAAACAAAAAAAATCCCAGCGCCGGGAGAGCAGTGCGCGCAGCCCTCCCGGCCCAGCGATGCGCTGCCGGCGCCCAGGAGAGCGGCCCGCGGGCAGCCCCTGGTCCTGCCCCCTCCGCCGAGTGTGCCAAGCAGCGGCTCTGCCTCCCAAAGAAGCCCATTGAAGAGTCGATTGCATTCCCTGCACGTCTGAGGCTTGCCTTCCCCTCTGAATCTCCCCCCAACAACGCCCCCCGCCCAGCTAACTCCCTTTATCCCCCTTGCTTTAGTTCCAACACAGGGGAGGGAGGGAGGGGGGATGAGAGAGAGAATCCTTAAACTCAACCCTTTTTTCTCTTTACTTTCAATGTTCCATGTTAGAAACAAATCTGCAAAATAGGTAAGTCCAAGACATCTGGACACCCCCTCCCCTGTTTTTTATCCTTCTTCTTCTTCTTCTTTTTTTTTTTTTTGTTTTGCCCGAACCTTAATGTCTTTAAAACAAAACATGTAAAAAAGGGAAATGATGTTCGAAAAAGAACTTAAGCAGATTTTAATATTTTATAGGGGAGAAAGGGAAGACCGATACTGCTTCCTCTCTTTCTCTCTCTTTTTTTTTTTTCTTTTTCATTTAATTGCTTTAAATAAATGAGCATTGCATGACCCAGGCAGATTCTCTTTGCCTTCTCCTGCTTTTTCCTTCCTTACAGCTATGTACTTTATATGCAAGTTGAATGTGAGGATTTATTCCGTTTACTTTCCTTACAAATTATTTATTGTGTTTTAAGTTAGAGAGCTGATGAAGTATCTCTTCACTGTTTGATATGTGTAGAGAGATAAACGTATGCTAAAACATTTGATTAAAATAAGCCATTTAATGTTTTTGACTATTTCAGTGCCTCAGGAAGGATGATCTAATAAAACAGCATTGTGACCATTTATTCCCATAAACATTTTCATACCTGGATGATACTAGGCAAGAACAGAGATCCATAGATGGAGGTTCTGTGCCTTGTTCCAAGATTGCACTGCATTTTTTTTTCTCTGATTGGAAAAGAATGATGTCATTTTGAAATGTATTTCGTGTGAAAGTTCATTTATTAGCAGGTAAGAATAGAGCTTTCCACTCTCTCCTGCCATTAACTACTCACCTCTTCTTTAAGCAGCCATCTGCTTTTCTTGGCTTTAAGAAAGCTCCTCGGTCATTCTTGAAGGTGCAGATCACATTCCGGACTAAGCTCAGCAAGTGTTTTAATTCAAACACTCCTAGACTCAGCACCCTTTAGCTGTCACTATCTTCAGCTCTGCCAATTGCTTGGGCATGTTCTATAGAAGGGTTAATAACTTCTAAATGCTTTAACTAGCTGAATGCCACAAATATGAAGAAGTTGTTTAATTAAAAGAGATGTCAATAATCTGTGCTTGGATAAAGGGGGTGGGGATACAAGGTGCTACTGACTATTCACTGTAATTAAACATGCTTTGGTCATTTCTGAAAAGAAACTTATGTTTTCCTAAGATGCTGAACCTCTTTCATAGCTCCACATTGCACATGAGGAATTAGGCTCATACTTTTATCATGCCCTTTGATCCAACAACTTTGGAGTAGTGAGATGTCTTTTTAATAGTTAAAATCTATAATGGGAGGAACATTTTTTCCCCAGAGTTCCAATCAGATTTATAGTGGGCACCTTGCTGCCAATGTGAGTTTTAAGTGGCAAACAGGTGTGATGACCAAATTATTGCCATTATTACTGAATCTCCCTATACCCAAAAGGAACACTGCATGTTAGGTCTTCTGTTGGCTACAAGAGGCAATGCAGGCTGCTTTTGTTCCTATGATAAGCCCTTTAGCAAGTATGGCTTGGTTCAGAAAAATGTCAATAGACGGTTTAATGTCTCTAAGTCTGCTAAGTTTAAAATATGGAATGTACTCTGGAGATTAAGCTAGCTCATTTTGAATGTCAGTTCAACAATTGCTGAAGTTTTTATATTGCTCTTAAAAATCCCCACATGTAGGAGTCAATTAAAATAGTACCTATGACTAAAAGCTAAAAATCTGCATTTTTATTTCTGTTGCAGTTTTGTAATCAACCCCGAGTGATGACGCCTCCCGTGGCTGAGATGCTTCACAGAGGAAGGATGTTGTGGATAATTCTTCTAAGCACAATTGCTCTAGGATGGACTACCCCAATTCCTCTGATTGAGGACTCGGAGGAAATAGATGAACCCTGTTTTGATCCATGCTACTGTGAAGTTAAAGAAAGCCTCTTTCATATACATTGTGACAGTAAAGGATTTACAAATATTAGTCAGATTACTGAGTACTGGTCAAGACCATTTAAACTGTATCTGCAGAGGAATTCTATGAGGAAATTATACACCAACAGTTTTCTTCATTTGAATAACGCTGTGTCTATTAACCTCGGGAACAATGCGTTGCAGGAGATTCAAACAGGAGCTTTCAATGGTCTTAAGATTTTAAAGAGGCTGTATCTCCATGAGAACAAACTAGATGTCTTCAGAAATGACACTTTCCTTGGTTTGGAAAGTTTGGAGTATCTGCAGGCAGATTACAACGTCATTAAACGTATTGAGAGTGGGGCTTTCCGAAACTTAAGCAAATTGAGGGTTCTGATTTTAAATGATAATCTCATCCCCATGCTTCCAAACAATTTATTTAAGGCTGTCTCTTTAACCCATTTGGACCTACGTGGAAACAGGTTAAAGGTTCTGTTTTACCGAGGAATGCTAGATCACATTGGCAGAAGCCTAATGGAGCTCCAGCTGGAAGAAAATCCCTGGAACTGTACATGTGAAATTGTGCAACTGAAGAGTTGGCTGGAACGAATTCCTTACACTGCCCTGGTGGGAGACATCACTTGTGAGACTCCTTTTCACTTCCATGGAAAGGACCTGAGAGAGATCAGGAAGGCAGAACTCTGCCCCTTGTTATCTGACTCTGAGGTGGAGGCTAGTTTGGGGATTCCTCATTTGCCCTCAAGCAAGGAGAATGCCTGGCCAACTAAGCCGTCCTCCATGTTGTCTTCTGTTCATTTTACTGCTTCTTCTGTTGAATACAAGTCTTCAAATAAGCAGCCCAAGCCCACCAAACAGCCCCGAACGCCAAGACCACCTTCTACGTCCCAAGCTTTGTATCCTGGTCCAAACCAACCTCCCATTGCTCCTTACCAGACCAGACCACCGATTCCCATCATATGCCCTACAGGCTGCACCTGTAATTTGCACATCAATGACCTTGGCTTGACTGTCAACTGCAAAGAACGAGGATTTAACAACATTTCTGAACTTCTTCCAAGGCCGTTGAATGCCAAGAAACTGTATCTGAGTAGCAATCTGATTCAGAAAATATATCGTTCTGATTTTTGGAATTTTTCTTCCCTGGATCTCTTGCACCTGGGGAACAATCGTATTTCCTACGTCCAGGATGGGGCCTTCATCAACCTGCCCAATTTAAAGAGCCTTTTCCTCAATGGCAACGATATAGAGAAGCTGACCCCAGGCATGTTCCGAGGTCTACAGAGTTTGCACTACTTGTACTTTGAGTTCAATGTCATCCGGGAAATCCAGCCTGCAGCCTTCAGCCTCATGCCCAACTTGAAGCTGCTATTCCTCAACAACAACTTGCTGAGGACCTTGCCCACAGATGCCTTTGCAGGCACATCCCTGGCCAGGCTCAATCTGAGGAAGAACTACTTCCTCTACCTTCCTGTGGCTGGTGTCCTGGAGCACTTGAACGCCATCGTCCAAATAGACCTCAATGAGAATCCCTGGGACTGTACTTGTGACCTGGTCCCCTTTAAACAGTGGATTGAAACCATCAGCTCAGTTAGTGTGGTAGGTGACGTGCTTTGCAGGAGCCCCGAGAACCTCACCCACCGTGATATACGCACCATCGAGCTGGAAGTCCTTTGCCCAGAGATGCTTCACACTGCGCCAGCTGGCGCATCCCCAGCCCAGCCTGGAGATTCCCACCTTGTCGGGGGACCAACAAGCTCATCTCCTTACGAGTTCTCTCCTCCTGGAGGCCCCGTGCCGCTTTCTGTTTTGATTCTCAGCCTGCTGGTTCTGTTTTTTTCAGCAGTTTTCGTCGCTGCAGGCCTCTTTGCCTACGTGCTCCGACGCCGTCGGAAGAAGCTGCCCTTTAGAAGCAAGCGACAGGAAGCCGTGGACCTTACTGGCCTTCAGACGCAGTGCCACCGGCTGTTTGAGGACGGCGGGGGTGGAGGTGGGGGTGGGGGCCGACCAGCCCTTTCCTCTCCGGAGAAGGCGCCTCCGGTGGGTCACGTGTACGAGTACATCCCCCACCCGGTTACCCAGATGTGCAATAACCCCATCTATAAGCCGCGGGAGGAGGAGGAGGTGGCCGTCTCCTCGGTGCCAGAAGCAGGGAACACAGAACGTGGGGGTCCTGGGACACAACCCCCGGGAATGGGCGAGGTTCTCCTGGGAAGTGAGCAGTTTGCTGAGACACCCAAGGACAACCACAGCAACTACCGAACCTTGCTGGAAAAAGAGAAGGAGTGGGCCCTGGCGGTGTCCAGCTCCCAACTCAACACCATCGTGACGGTGAATCCCCACCACCCTCACCACCCAGCAGCTGGTGGGGGTCCGGGAGTAGTCGCGGGACCTGGGGGAGACTTGGCAGGGTTCCGCCACCATGAGAAGAACGGTGGGGTGGTGCTGTTCCCTCCCGGGGGAGGCTGTGGCAGTGGCGCTCTGCTCCTAGAGCGGGAGCGGCCTCAGCCTGCGCCCTGCACCGTGGGGGTCGTGGACTGTCTGTATGGCACTGTGCCCAAGTTAAAGGAGCTGCACGTCCACGCTCCTGGCATGCAATACCCAGACTTACAGCAGGACGCCAGGCTCAAAGAAACCCTTCTCTTCTCAGCCGGGAAGGGCTTCACAGACCACCAAACCCCCAAAAGTGATTACCTCGAGTTAAGGGCCAAACTTCAAAGCAAGCCGGATTACCTCGAAGTCCTGGAGAAGACAACTTACAGGTTCTAAAAGAAGGAAGAAAACATATTAGTGCTTTTTGTTCTTTTCAAAAGAAAAGGAGAATAAAAGAAATATATTCCTTGCTCCCTTCCCACTTGTCCTGATAATTCCCATCCTCACAATCTTCCCTGCCCTGAACAGAACCGAACCCGCATGATAACTAGCGAATACAGATGAATACAGATGTGCGCCCTCCCTCGCAGATGCGATTTGGAGGGAGGGCCATACTCAGATCATTAATCAATGAAGTGCCTTCGCAGACTTTTGCCAGCAAATGTTATCATTATTTTTTTATACTGAAACTGACTTTGACTGTGCCATGTATAAGGTATAATGCGGATCTTTGTAATGATCCTAATTAAGTAAAATTCAATGTGTTTTTTTATTTTCAGTAACCTTTTTTTTTTTAGTTGTAGTTTTGTTGGGGGGGGGATGACATTTGTGACTGTCTTTCCTCGTCCCACCATGGCACAGATTCTGTACATGTATTAACAATGCAGTTTGCTGCATGCCTGGAAACTGCAAGAAGGGGGGAGGGGTGGGTCTCGCTGGAATGTTCTCACTCACCCTCCTGTCTCTGGCATACATACCCATATGCAAACCACAAATTTGCACACAGTGGGGTCCCCCAATCTGCAGTTGCTTCTGCGGGTGCAGGTACACACACACACACACACACGCCACTTCCATGCCACCCAGTCTCCCAATCTGTTTAGTTCAGATTTGATTCATTCCTCTCCCCTCCACAGTCCCACCTGCCCGCACTGCTAGTGTACAGCTCACAGCATCTCCCCTAGCACCTTGGGAAAAGTCACCTTCTAGGCTGGGTCCTACTGAAGAGGAGGCCTGGTGTTTTAACAGCCGAAGACTCACACCTAGGGATGATCATTCTCGTTGTGACACTTCATCCAGACGCCAAGAATTTTTGGAGAACATCTGCACTTTCTTATATATATATATATATATAATATTAAAAAATAAAAAAGCAACTGGGTATATATCACTAACAGCTTTTTAGGAAGTACTTTTAATGTTTTCTCTCTCACACACAAAGATTCAAAAGAAATGTGCATATATTTATTCTGTAATTTCAGTGATTATAAATTGTAAAGGTAATGTTTAATCATTGTATAGTGATTATGCGTCCGGTATAGCTTTCCTAATAAAAGGTTTTTGAAAAACATAATACATTATATATAGAGGATACAAAGCTTGAAACTTAAACTCCAGCTATGCCATGCCTTTCGTGCTCCCATTAAAAAAAATAATTCTTTTATGTGTTATACAGAAAGCTAATTTATTAACAAGTTTGATGCACTGTGATTTTGATAAATCTTATGACCCATCTTGTACCCTATCTTGTACCAGGATACAACTGGGACTTAAAATTTGACTTATGGTTCACTCTTTTTCTTGGATTATAAATTTCACACTTAGTACCCAATGATGTGCTGTTTCCTATGCAGGATGCAATGGGAGGGGGCAAACAAAGTAACCAGATTGCTAAGAAGTACAGGACTCAGGAGGAGAAGGCAATCAAGGATCCATGCATCTTAAGATAAGCAAGGGCATTAAACGAGGAAAGTAAAATTGCTTTTGTTTTTTAAAAAAATGCACTAAAATTGCACACACACCCTCACACACCTCCACACACCCACAGCTCTCCATCTAAGCCAAAGCCCATGGGGCCAATTTGACCCTCAGAACCCCGTTGTTGTGGAAGCTGTCACAACAGCTACCATTATATTGGGCTACTGTCTGTTTTCCAGCCATTTATTACAACTGGCTGTAGTAATGCTTGAACTAAGAGGATGGTGAAAGAGGTTTTCTTTTTTTTTTACTTATATGCATTAAAAAATGTCGCTAAATTAATCTCACAATAATCCAAGTTAAGACCCATTAACATGTGAGCGAAACCAAAGAGAATTGGATTTTTAAGGTGCTGGTATTGTGTTTGTGGAGGAAACTGGTGAAAAGCCGGCTGAGAGCTTTGCGGCAGGCGCTTATCTGATGAGGCCGGTAGAGGGCAGCAGAGGTCCAGTGAGCCGCGGAGCCGCCCTGCGAGTCCGGTGTTCTCCCCCGGAGTCCCTCAAGCCGCCCCTAGTGCGAGTTATCGTTTCGTGTTGAATGTAATTCATCGCAAGTCACTGATGCCTTACATCACATTGTTTTCCATAGAAAGAGAATGAGTCTTGCAGCTTCTAACGCTGTAGGACAGAGGCATTGTGCTGGAAAAAAAAGAAAAAAGCCCCATGAATGTTTAGAATATATTTCTATATCTCTTAATCAATTATATAGAAAAATCAGCATAGGTATGAATAACAATTGAAAATAAAAGTATATCAATATAAAATGCAATTTTTCAGGGCTTTCTTGCATTTAAAATGTACCTAAGACTTTGGTCCTCAACTATTTGAAATAGATTTTGGAGTATTTTAGAAGAAAAATGTCCTTGAATATGATTCATTATCTCTCTATGTATAATATTTAAAAGAAGCTCTTCTTAGAAGAGTCAGACCCGCCATCAAACAGGTGTAATTATTCTTTCATCTATCTATCTATGTATCTAAACACATATATTTTATGTGTGTGTATATATATATATATATACATTTATATATATTACTTTTCTGTAAGTCAACTCCTTTCTACATATCTCACCTTTCTCATTCTTTCTAATCATCTTTCCCCCCTTCATTGAATTATGTTTGAAGCTAATACTATACCTTTAGTATTTAAGTCTCAATTCATGGAGTACTTCTAAATTAATGATTTATGATTTATCATGATTCCATTCCTCCTAACCAAATATTTTAGTGACTAATAGGAAACATATGCATAGTAAAATCTCCAAGTGAAAAGCTGGATACTGGTAATAATCATTTCTTTAAGGACCATGCGTTTGTTTATGACATGGGATATGATCCCCATCAGGTCAAAGTACAATCTCAAAAGACCCTGGTGCTTTTGACATTTGAAAATGAGTGTCCATAAACCATTTCTAATTATAACTTGATAAGTATAATGTTTATTTATTAAATACAGAAAGTATAGCTAGTGAGTTCACTCTCAAATGAGAAATAAATTTATTTTATAAAAATGTCTTTTATAAAAATAAATTTATTTTATAAAATTTTATTTATTTTATAAAATAAATTTATTTTATAAGAATAAATTTATGTGAGAATGGAATTTCAGATTGAAGAGGATAATTTTTTTTTGCTTTCATAGAGTTTTCTACTCCCGGACTAGGACATTTATTTTAGCTGTGCATTAAAATTACTTAAGTTAGTTTCAATTTATAATACCAGATATGTTTTCATAAAGTACTATGGATATTATTACAGGTGTCTTGATTAGGATCTGTTTGATGTTTTTGTTAAAGAAAATATTCATTTTTTTTAAAGACCACTAATTCACCTCCCGGTGATAGTCAAGTTGACTAAAGCAGACCCACATATGATAAATATTTGCTATTAATCATTGCTATCTTTATTACTAATTATAGTAGTAACATTTGGAAATAATACAAATATTATAATTTCTCTTAAAATGTGAGGTGGTTAGTGGAAAATTATCAAAAATGAACTATTAGTTCATTTAGTAATAGTTTTAGCATCACATATATTATTATCTATAAGAATTTTTTATATTTTTTATTTAGAAGGTGACATTATTTCATTTAATTGCAAACTACTTAAAAATAAGAATGACAAACACCAACTATAATTTTAATAAAATTTCAGAGAGAGAGATAATCACAAGAAAAATTGAATGACTAAGCCTAGCAAAGAAATTTTTTACCCTGAGAATGCTATCTTTAAACCTTTGCTGTCTGAAAAGAATGATGTTTTTGTTTAGAATTTTGAAAACTCATAATGCAATTATAGGATGGAAGGACTTCTTTTTTTAATGAATGAAACACATTATTTTAATTCATTTAGTATAAATTCATTATTTGTGCAGCCATTTCCGTTTGCAATTATGTTGTCTAAGCCAAGAAATGTTGTATTTTTTGTGAAATGGCTCTGACAAAAAAATTAATGAAATTCTTCACAAAACGTGAGAAATAAGACAATAAGAAGATGATGTGAGAAGAAATCGTAATAAAAGGACTTTCCATTTGAAGTCATTTGAGCAAGTTTAATTTGAAGTTAGGCATTTATAATTTCTATTTAGCTCAAAATCCTTAATTGTGAAAATTCAGGTGAACAGAACATAAATAAATATCACTTAACTCACAGTATTCTGCTCAACATACCATGAATTGTTTCATATACTATAGGCCTTTTAAAAATTACAGGAGCAATAACACATATGTAATTGGGCAATCATGTGTGTACATATAAGCAGCACTACTATATGTGTATATACATTGTATATACATGTATATAATTTATATATGCTGAATTATACGTATCTGTAAATTTTGCATTTTTATTACATGTATAATAATTTCTGTTTTATGCATTTATTTTTCTTGTCTGTCTAGCCACCATTCAATTGAGGCTGGATGAAATTATGAGTCTTCATTTTGGGAGTATTCACATGTAAAAAATAACAATGTAATTGATACTTCTGAATTTAAAAGTTCTTTTATCTTCCAATTTGTTTCATTTTGTTTTGTTATTTAACAGAACAGGGGGAAAATCTCAGGCATATTGTGGTTGATTTTAAGTTAAGTTCTCACAGACAAGAAATTAATTTCTTATAACTCTGCAACATAAGTCTAATGAAAAAGAAAGTGCTTCTTTTATCACTTTACTATTTCTGGAATAAATTTGATAGGTTAAAACAATTTTGATAGCTTCATTAATTAGACAAGATCTTTGTAATTTGTCCAGGTATCTAGAAATTGTGATAGCTTGAGGCAATATATAAGAGAAGTAAAGGACCAGTTTAAGATATTTGCCATCCTACTTCTTTGAACCTCATCCTTAATTTTAATTGCTTAATAATAGTACTACTAATAAAGATGACCATTTTTAGTACGCTTATGTGAAATGTGTATGGAAGGGACAAATTCTTGATATGAATATATCAAGAAATCAGGTGTACACAGGGTTACTAGTTATGAATAGGCAATGCTATACTATCTTTAATTCTCATAAAATCTACCCCTCTGAATAATACACGTTATTTTTGAGAAAGTGTGTTGTTTCTTTTTTATTGCACTTAAACCTATTTTTTTAAATTCTAATAGAAAATAATTATTCTGGTGGACTGCAGAGATATATAGCCACAGAGGAATTATAATAAATTTATGGTTTGACTCAACACAACTCCTATAATATCTTTAAACATTAAGGGGCATTAGGGAAAAAAGACTTCCTTTATTACCAGTCAGAAGCATGAAGGTCCAGCATGCGAGCCAATATTTCCTTAGTGTATTTAATCTATTTGTTTAAAAGATGAGGAGTACAACAAATTGATAACGTTTGCTAATATTATCTGAAATCAAAGCCAAACGTGTTTTATCAAGACTGTGCTAATGCCCACATAAAACCAAAGGTGAATACTTTGTTGTAATTCAATTGTATTAGCTAGTAGATTGTTCTCTTGGTAGTCAAAGGCACCCGTTACTTGTATTACACCATATTATAGATGTGAAGACAGGGCTTTTGCTCTTCTGAATCAATTTACAAAGAACTTTGAGGTTTAGAGTTTATTTGGATGATGAAATAGTACATAATGATTTGGGTTATCTTTAATCAAAAAGGATAAATTCCCTAACCTGAAAAAAGACACGGAAAGAAATATGTCACCTGATTTTGTGTGTGTGAGAGAGAGAGAGAGAGAGAGAGAGAGAGAGAGAGAGAGAGGCTGGTGGTGGGGAGACGAAGTGGAAAGAAATTCTCTAATCCGCCCAGGCCTCATCCCTTTCACCATTCAGTTTGTGACTCAGCACCAGGCTATTCTTGTGAGGAAGGCCAGGCTCATTGAGTTCAAGTTAGGTGGCAAGATCAGAGACTGATCAGAGTCCTTATACTCAATGACAAAATTCACAGAATTATGAATTAAGCCTATCTTTGTACATAGGCTGAAATGATAATTTAACATAACTCCCCTCATTGTGAAATCATTTATAAGTCTAGTAAAAGAAACAATATCAGAGCCTATAATAAAACTACACCCACTTTGGAAAATCAAGAAAATCAGTAAATATTTTAAAAATATGGAATACATCATTAAAATCCCAGAATCTGGATTATCTGGCTTTTCCTTCTCTGAAATGTTCTTTATCTTTCCATGGCATCTAAAATAATGACTTAGTTCAATATATTAGAACCCACACATTTTTCACACTTTTATTTACAGTGTAATCTTTCTGACTATTCATATATTACATTGGCGCTTGAATTCTAAGGTTTTATTTTTTTGCAAAAATATTTATCATAAAATTTCTCTTTTTTTCTTGTAGTCTTTGGTAACTAACTTTATAATAAAACAAGTCTGTCAAAAATGTGAACCATTAACCATATTCAGTGATTGAGAAAAGCAAAGGCAATGAAAACTTTCAGGGGTCTGTCTAAATCAGATATTTTATATATATTAAATCAATTTGGGATTTTTTTTCCAACCTGTCTTCTGCTTCACATAATTTAGATTAAAAATTGAAGTCTGTTCCTGTAATTTTAACTAATAGGTCATTTGTTGATTGAGTTTTCTGGCTGGCAATAAAAAGGAGGTGGTGGATGAAATGTTAACTCCAGATACAAGTTAAAGGTCTGTCTGTGGAATAACCAAGGCCAAGAATTTCTCACATTCCCTTTAAGAAAATGTTCTCAATAAAAAATGACAATAAAAGGATGAGGGCAAAAAGAAAATGCCCTCCCTTTCTGAAAAACTTTGATAGAGGCTTAATGAAGAAAGTTTGGAGAGTTTTGCATTAACCTTTCAGAGTAGCACATTTGGAAGAATTTAATGTCACACTGGGTCCACTATTTTTCAAGATGATTCTAAGTCACTGCACTTACCCTGTGTTAACGTAGTAATGAAATCAAACCACAACAGTAAATAAATCAAGTATAATTGAAAGTAAATTCTAGTTATTCTAGGATAAACTGGGGTAATAGTGTATATTAAAACATTTAGCTTACTTCATGGTAAAGATGTGAAAAATGAATTATAAAGTCTTCTCTCTCTTTTAAATTAGTAACTTCTCCCACGTGAAGAACAACTCCACCTACCCTCCAATTAATTTGGGGGCTCCCTTAACAAAAGTTTGCTTTGAGCCTATTCCTGGAATTCACTTAAGAAACACAGTCTGGTTATTAATGTTTATTTAATAAAATTTAACCGTTTATTTAAAAATTACTGTAATTTAATATGTGTTATATACCTGAGCTATGAATATTTGAGTTAAAGATTCATACTTAAAATATTGTTTTGATACATGTAATGTCTTCCCCATTTGTGTTTATGATTACAATTTTAATAGTATAAATTATATTAAAATAGCTTCTTAATTTGAATCACATACTATTCTCTATAAATTTGGATAACTGATAGCTGAATATTATTTAAGTGAATTCTGGAGATACTGGTATATATAGAGAGATTTTATTTACTAACTTTTATCTATTTATCAAATAATGACAGTTTGCATACTGTGTTATTGCTCAAATGAAATTTTAAAAGCTTCAAATATAAGGTTCACAATAGGATGCAGTAAGCTGTGAAATGTCTAAAAGTATGTACAATCTAATTGCAAATGTTTTATTCGTTAAATGAACCAGGCCAGAGCTTGACACAATCACCTCTCATATGATTTTAAACCTGACTACAAGTTGTGAGATGCTCTGTTCACTACACCGACCTCATTCAAAACATCTGCTAGCATTTCTATAAGTCACTGTGTCTTAGCTCAAAGAAGGGATGGGGAGAGAGTGATTCCGGGGATCTTTTCAGGAATGTGCATTCTGTCTATCTTAAGTGAACCATGCACATCTTCACCATTATTTCCACTAAAAGGAGAATCCTGCAGTAATAGAAAGAAATGTAGCAACGGAAAATGAACAGAGAGCAAAGATAGTGTGTAATCACCTGGGGAAAGGCTCCTACCGTAATTCTGATACACCTGCTTATCAGATGTCACGTTAAGACTCTTATTCTTAGCAAATATCTCATCAAATACTTTATCTTTCCCAATAAGCAGGGTTTTATTTCATTTTCATGTTTGCATAAATGACTGTGGCTACTCTCTTATTTTGTGAAAATACACATCTCTCATGGACAGCGAAGTTCAGTTTCAAATTCTCTTCATCTAGTAGGCCTTTATTGATACAATAAACTAAATGTTTACTCTTCTCTCAAATATTTACATACATTATTTACTTTATGCAGATTCAGTATGTTATACTGTTTGATCTTAAGTGTCCTTCAGTCATTTTGCTGTCTGTGCCAAGAATTCTGGTTGTTCAATTATATTGTCAACACTTGAGATCACACACCTTCTTCCGAGTTTTTTGTGGCCTGGTTTCTGGGGCTGTATTTTGCCCAGTTCTGAGCAATCCGTTCTGATCCAATATCTGAGTTTCATGGATCTTATTTTGTTTTTTAGAATCGCCACATAACCACCTTCCTTCCCACTATTTCTAACACATAGTCCTGGTGACAACAGACTCTATATCAACATGGGTTGAACAGAAGAATGAAAAGCTGAAAAACATGTATCCTATAGGTTCTTGCAAGAGGCAAAAGTTCTTCAGGGAATGTAACCCAGAGAAATGATGAAAAGTGATGGAGTTGGAAGAGGAGGAAAGGTGAGAAGTGTGATAGTGCGAGAAATATACTAACTCCTCTTACTGTTCTTGAGTTTATTAGTCATAGAATATAGACACTGCTCTCAAGCCAGTAAGACTGAGGAAATTGAGTAGTATGAGCAAGGAGGAATTAGAAGAAAGACATAAAGATAAAAAGGAATAAGCGGAGGAGAGAGTAAGGGAGTCAGATAAAGGATCACAGCCAGTAGCACGGAAACGTGATGCTAGTGAAGCTTTCACTCTGTGGCTTAATTGTTTACAAATAAGAGCAATAATTTAACAGGCTTTATTGATGTTTTCTTTGTTATAATTGCCTAACTAGAGGTTCTACCACTTCACTGAAATTTCTACTAGAATGTTAATCAAGCCAAAATGCTTAAAATAAAACAGGACATACAAGCATTATATGTACCACCTTCTTTAAATCCATTTTTTTATCTGCTATACACAAGCCAAATATGAGAGTTCACCTTTTTGGGTGACAGGATATAACTAGCTATATTTTTTCATTTCAATTTTTGACTGTGTTGTAGACAAAGATGTGATCAAATTAGATTATGAAGAAAAAAATTGCATGATGGATCATATGCGTAATCTTATCACATTTCAAGATCCAAATATTAATGCATATCTAACCACATTTTCACCCAAATGATAGGAGACTTAACAGAGAAGAAAAATCACCTCTTTCCTTTTTAAAGTTCAAGTCTTACATGCTACTACCATCACCTACAATCATGTTGTCCTCCACTTTACTAAAGGATATAATAATCATCCAGAGTGTAACTGATGCTAGTTTAGCCCAAGGATAAAGCATTTAAGTCCAATACAAAAATAAACACACTTAAAAAAAATAAACTACAGACATCTATTTTCATTAAAGCTACGGCTACTCATATGAAAGTTCAGAGTGCTTTGTGGGTTTCTGCACGATTGGCAGGGAAGTCCTCTATCTTAGTTGTCTCAGACCTTGTATTAAAATTGTATATTTTGTTGGCATTCTATGTTAGCCTGAAATATACTTGCGTTTGAATTCTGATCCCACTTATAGATGATCCTAAGCTGTGTATTCATATTTTAATGCATTTTGAATATAATTTAACTAATTTAGAAGTTGTGCAAAAGTATGGTGCAAAATGGATCGCAGAATTTCAAACTGTTACCAAACAAGTAACAGGCATATAGTTCAGTATGTTTTAGAAAATGTCACATCTTGCTAGTCAACAAAATCAGGGATACAGAATAGTAATTTCTGCAAACATAAATTAGGCTTGTGTAAAATTAAAATCTAAAACTATGACCTTTTAGGATGATTTAATATATTTGCACTTTAAAGTAAAATATATGAGCATGCACATGTACTAATATACCACATACTTTTGTGACTATTTCCATGAATAAAAATGATATGACAATATTTTAAAAGGTCGATAGACAACTTCTAAAGGCTATGAACATGGAACATGAATTAAGTTTTGTATCTCAACTCACTGTCAAAGTCAGTGAACATTTCAATTTGAATTCTTCTGAATAATCAGCTTTGTAAAACATGCTATTATGCCAAGGGCATATATGGTGATAATTAGTAACTGCCAGGCAAATATTTTTCATGCCTTAAATATGTTTACAAACTGTAAGATTTATTGGAGCTTTATGAAGTCCTTATATCTAAAAAACATAAAAAAGCCATTGGCACTGCATATTAAAAAGTACTTTCTTATTTGCTATTTTATAGTTTTGAAATTGCAATGTGATCAGAATTTTTTTTTAATAGTTGAGAATCTCCTATCACTATGATATGCATACTGAACTCTGAGTCAATATTATTTCATATAAATGATGCTCTTATTGTCAAAAACCAAATTGCCAAGAACAAATGAGTATATGAAACAAAAGTCCAGCATTTTAATTTTTTTTAAGTGATTAGTATAGAGATTTAGATTTCTGTCTCTGCAGGTAAAGTAACAGCTACATAGGGAAAGACTATTCCAGCCCATAATCTCATCCTTCTGTTCGTTTTTTTTTTCCACTAAAGCTACTATGGGTTCATATAATAGAAAGCTAATTCTAAAGGGGATACTGCAGATAACCACAAGTAATAGGTCTCCCTGCCAAATACCTGACTTTTTAATATGAAGGTACAATTCAGAATGCTGAACTCCTCCTTTAGCTCATACTAAGGTAGGTAGACCTGTGATAACATAGCTTGAAAATCCTCAAAGGTGTTTTGTTGGTTTATGACGGTAGGTTCACTTCTCTACTGCACACCAGGATGTGTGATGTGTGAGATTTCCTTTCTCAGAAGGAAATCTTCTGATCCATCCATCACTTTGTACGGAAGGGACGTTCCGTGACGCTCCATGTTCAGAAAGCGGGACCTCTGCTAATGCCCCATGTGCCTGTTGACCGGGGTGAATGTCCGACTCTACAGGGCAGGTGTCACAGTGAAGGCCGTGGTCACCACTGCAATCACACCATAGGAGACGTCTTCTCACACTTACAGAAAATTTCTAGATCCTGTACTGTCTTGAACCTTTTAAAGTGAAATGTGGTTAAAGGCATAAAAAACATTATAACTCTCATATTAGTTTAGATAAAGATTTCATAGGATTAAATAGATAACCAACAAAACCTTATTACACACAACATCTAGGTAGGGGCAAAGGAGATGATGATTTCCCACGCCTGTTCCTCAGTCAGCAGCGCTCGGGAGTATGTGTGTGACATTTTCTGTTTGGAGAGGACGGGTAATAGGGAAAAGTTTATTACCTGAAAAGGTGGCTCAGCCATCTCCATGTGTGTAATGAGACCAGTCTCAATCTACTTCTCCTCTCAAAGCTTTCTTTGTTTCCTCCCAACCCACCTGAAAACGTGTGTATGTGCCTTGTGGACTGTTTCACAATTGTTTTTTAACTTCCAAATAGTCCTTGAAAATTACTTGAAAAGGATGATTTCTCCTATACTCAGGCCTCTGGTGTCCCCAGGTTTACATAACAAAGATGTTTTAATAAAAAAAAAAAAAACATAAATCTAAAGTAAGTCACTGGCTATTGAGGGAAAGGATGAAATTAGAAGGATATTTGCCTCTTGAACGACTGATATTTAAAATTTTTGTCTGCAATTTTGATATTGTTAAAAATAGACTGAATAATTTACTAAGTAAACTAGGTGGTTGATTTTCTTCATATATTCATGAATATGCAAAAATGACTTTTTGAAAATTAAGTTACATAAGACTATTTTAGAATGTATCTAAAATTTGAAGACTCTTGCAAGTACTCATGCCTTTTTTGTTGTTTGTTTATTTGTTTTGTTCTTCATTATGCCTATGTGGGATAGACATTCAAATTGTGCTTAAGAAAACTTTTAAGAAAAAGTTTCGACTGAATTTAAAACTAATTTAAATTATTATGGCTGTGTGTATGTAAATGCAAGGTAAATCTGTATATGCATGTTTGTGCAACAGTTTTTATTAACATGGTTGATAAATATTTAGGCAAAGTAATATCACGCTTGGCATGTGCCCACGCTCACATTTAATGCCGTGAATTGCTAGTGGCTTAGAATCGCAGCAAAGTTAAGTCAGGGATGGAGGGGTGCGTGAATCTGAGGGACATTGGCTTATTTCTGGTATATGCTGAATCCACCACAGAAAGAATACAGAAGTGGGTCAGAGGCACTGAATTCTATCAGATGAGGTGACAGTCTGTGTTCAGCCATTAATACCTATAGAATCTTGGGCAGGGCATTTTACTGCTTCTGATATGTGAAAAATCTCTAAGTTATATGGCCAGATTTATATTATTAAAAGATAATTTTTGAATCTGAAGAGAATGACTTAGCGATTAGGATGGAAAAGAAAGAGTTAGGTTATTGAAAAATCTTTGTAGTAAATTTAGATGGAGAGAAAAGGGTGAAGCCAGTACAGAGCCCTCTTTGTGCTCTTGGGCCAAGTTCCCTGATATTAGCCGTCAGGACAGATTTGTGGAAAGTAAAAAATTATCATGGCTAATACACTATTAACTAAACTATAGAATTTACTAAAATGTCCGCATTTGTCACTAATATTTTTTGTTCTGAGATTCAATCCAAGATCACAAGTTTAGTGGAGTTTGTTTTATTTTTTTTATTTATTTTTCTGAATTCTAGCCTAACGATACCCCAGTGGCCTAGACTAGGGGAGTCGAACCAGTGGAACACAGGGAAGTAGGTGTGAAACATATTTTGAATCGAGGAACAATGGGTGAGGTTACTGAAAGGATCAGGGACGATTTGTAGTTTCTGGCTGGATCAGAGATAAGTGGATGGTGGGGACTTGTACTGGGACAGAAAGAGTTGAAGATGAGATAGGAGGATGTTTAGAAGGAAAACCGTGGGTCTCCATTTAGACTTGTCAAGATGTGAAAGTAAGCAACAATGGATGTAAAACATTTAGATCAGTACCTGGCACGTGTGTAGGTTAAGTGTTCAGTAAGTGACAGCTGTGATGAGATGGGCATTCTCATTCTTATCACGATCTTTAATAGCAGTGAGGAATATTAACATCGCATCAGATTGCAAAGAAACTTTCTATGGAGGTGCCAGTATCACAGGCAGTCCTCTTTGATTACATACTTTTCTGTCTGAAATGTTTTAAAACACTTCTCCAACAAGCGTGTAGGGGGAGATTCCAGGTTTGTTTGGGGTCACAGAAGGCTATGTCCGTGACATTCCCATCCTTCTTTTTTTTAAATAAGATAATTTCAAAAAATAAAACAGATCGTGCCAAATCTTATAGACA
>CAUYON010208449.1:0-22673 GCA_963573935.1 Arctocebus calabarensis
TATAATAATGGAGAAATTGCCAGGAAGGCTATGTTAATCAGTTTGATGAAAATAGTTAAGATTGTATATGAAACCAGCACATTGTACCCCTTGATTGCACTATTGTACACAGCTATGATTTAATGATAAAGATAATAAAAACAAATATTCTCCTGTCTATCAATGTTTACATGGTCTGCTATGCTTCTTATAGTCAGCTGATGATTTTTATGTACAAGTCAATGAATTTTTGCAATATTTTTGTTAGTTTTGCTTATTATTGGTTGCTTTGACCTCTCTTCACAAGTGACACTTTCCCCTCAGCAAAACATTTAATTCATTTATACACTGACATTTTCTTTATGGCACTATCCCCCAAAATGTGAACTAACATGTCTCTAATTTCACTTCCACTCTTGCCAAGTTAAACAAGAAATTTAATGTTTGTTCATTGCTCTGAAATTCAAGCACTGACATTCTTGCAATGTGTGTGTTTTGTTACACACAAAAACATGCAACAATAATGAACACCACTCAGCAAGACACCTCCACATGTCCACATGAACACAGCTGTGAGACACTGATAAACCAAGGTCATGAAACCTTATCAAGTTGTTTGTACAGTGCTGCCAACATAAGAGCACAATGGCAAGTTCACGAACCCAATTGTCAAACTGTCATGTATATGGGCTGTTTCATAAGAGAGTGTGTCTCCTCTCTGAACAAGAGGCCAACTTCTCCATCAGGCACAGGAGGCAAGTGCATGAGGGCTCATGATTCTTGTAGGAGTTACAAACACTTTTTTTTCAAAATCAGAAGAGCAACAAATATAATACTGATGAATATATAATAATAAATCAAGCCTGGATTATAGTTGATTTTATACCTCTCCAGTCATAAAATACAATTTTAAATATTGTTATGGTACCAAGGATTTACAAAAGCAAAAGGGCCTGGGGCCCTGGACAGTCACAATGTAGCCCTGACTGGATGTGATCACAGGGATTCAAGTGTGGGATAAAGGATGGAGATGGAGGACCCCAAGGATCCTTCTAATTTTCAGAGTCGATGTTTCTTTAAGATCCTATGACCATGCTCTGCTGTCTAGATCTGCTGCCTATAAACTCACACCTGCAAGCACTTCCTGTTTGTCTCATATCCTCAGACATGGACTAACATAGCTTCCCATTGCCAATGAATTAGTAATTTGAAAACCACCTCTGGAATGTATAACCTACCTCTGCATTCTCCCTATTTGCTTCTAAAAAAAAAAAAATCATGATTTTTAATCTTATGAAATACATTTGATTCCAGACATTAACATATATACCTCCTTGTTGAAGTGGGTAGGGTTTTTGTAATTGTTTTCTTTTTATATTTAAAGTGGGAAAGGAGGCCAAGAAAAGATTAAATGAGAGCTGTGCTTTGAAACTCAGTGGGAGAGGAAAAAATACCTAAGTCAAGGCTATTCTGATAATGAGGAGGATTATGGCTGTGGGTGTAAAATGTATATTCAGCACACATATATCACCAAGGCAGTGATTCTCACTCGGTATGTACTGGAATTACTTGTGTAGCATCAAATTAATGCCTGGACCTCAACCTCAAACCTTCTCCCTCAGAATACCCAGAGGACAGAGCCCCAGACCTAAGTTTTGAAAAAGCTCCCTTTAGAAATTTACCACTATGAAGGCTTAAAGCCACTGTGTCACAGCACAAAGAAGGATATTGCAGAATCCTAGGAGGGAGAAAGTTCCATGGAGGGAATGGTTTGGTGTTGGAGGCTGTACAGAGATGGAGTAATAAGGATATGGGAAAAGACCTTTGAAATTTAGGGGAACGCTCAAGACTTTGATGAGAATAGTGACTCTGAACCATGCAGGCAAAAACCAAATTACAAAAAGTTGCTACCTCTTATACACAGTTAGATATTTGAGAGATCATAAAATGGAGACATCAATGGAAGATAAGTAAAAAGTTTTTTAAATAGTTATTTTAATCTGGGGCCCTCAAATTCCCCTCCCCCTCCCTGTTCCCTGTCAACCCACCAAGGGACGCATGGACAGAAGTCTAGGAATCTCTGAGCCCGAATGGGAAAAATACGTCTTGATTTTCACTCATCTTTAACTAAAATTCAGCTTTTCCTTCAATTATGACTGTAGGTTTCACACTTCAGTAGTAGCAACAGTACTTGTGATTTTTGTCACCTATAATAATCACAGCTATTTTAATATCATATTGTAGTTCATATAATATTCCAAAGTATTATTTACAATCCTAACTATTTTGAAACTATGGGAGTTATTAAAACCATGACAAAAGCTGGTTATTTAGGCAGCTCCTGTAGCTTGGTGGGTAGGGAGCCCAAGGCTGGTGAGTTCGAATCTGGCCTGGGCCGGCTAAAACAACAATGATAACTATAACCAAAAAATAGCCAGGCGTTATGACAGGTGCCTGTAGTCCCAGCTACTTGAAAGGGTGAGACAAGAGACTCGCTTAAGCCCAAGCGTTTGAGGTTACTGTGAGCTGTGATGCCACAGCACTCTACCCAGGGTGACAGCTTGAGACTCTGTCTCAAAAAAAAAAAAAAATCTGGTTATTTGATGAATAGAAATCACACACACACACAACTTTTTTTAAACACCTCTGTGCCAAGATGGGTGCCTAACTTAACCGATAGAAGTGTCCTTCTGGAACCTTCTACGCTGAGCCCTCAGATATGAACAGACATTTATTCCTAACAATTTATACCCAAACAATAATGTTGCATTTGATCTCCTGCTAACTCTTCTTCATTTCTTGAAAGTGAGGGCTAAGAAGCAGAGGAGCAAGAAAAGACATTAAAAGGTGTTTAAAAAAAAAAAAGATGGTAGAAGTACATGTTGGGCAGGAAGTTGAGAATAAGGAAATAGGAAACCAGGAGGAAAAGAAATCAGGATACTCAATAATTCGCAAGAGGGAACAAAAGAAGCCCTCCCTCCTTAGTCCAACGCTGCTCTATCTCCTTGTGACTCTCTTTCATTTAGAATAAAAGCGCTGGACACTAAAGCCAGAAGACACCAAAGGCCAGGCCACAGGGCAGAGCTGCTCTGGGCAGGTGTTTCACAAGGGCCCAGGGAAGCAAGAAAATTAATGACAAGGTACCAAGTACATTCCAAAACTAGTACATCTAATTTCAGAGAAGTTTCTTTTCTTTTTTGAGATTATGGCTTTCCTATTTTTTGTATTAAAATGTCCTTTCTTTTATGAAACAGTACTGATGTTAGATAATACTTTGTATTTGTATTTTAATATCCTTACTTGGTAGTAGAAAGTATTATAAGCCTTGTGTTTCTCCCTCAACTTTAAAAATCATTTTTATTGCTCAGTGAAATCCAGAAAGCAGGGAAGCACTATAGTATGCACTTCTTTTTATTTGCTCCTCTCCTCTTAGAGATGAATTCCCAACAAGGCACTGTGACTTCTGCTCCAACATGTGGAAGCACAAACTTCAGAATTTAGTTTGATCCCCGGCTCTGCCACTTATCACCTATGTGGTCTTCAGCAAGGCACGTAAGCTCTCAAGTCTCAGTTTCCTTATCCATAAAATATGGATAATTTTTACCTCATGAGACAGGTATTTGAAGGATTATGTGAGATAATGCATATAAAAGCACACTGCATACTGCTAAAGTCATTATTACACTATTATCATTACCCTTGTTTTTATTATTATAACTCATATCGCATGGGTAATGGCAGCACTTGACCTAGTCTTTGGGCTTTGACATGGGGCTGACTTCCTGTCCAGTGATCTTGAAACTACCATTAGTGAATCCACCCTGGGTTGTGTTTTTCATTTAGCTAGAGAAACATTAACCGCTTATTTAATATTCCTGCCAAAATTGCATAATCTTACTCTAATTATAAGGAAACATTGGACAAAACCCAATTTGAATGATATTATTAAAAATAACTGGCCTAAATTCTTCAAAAATGTCAAGGTTATGAAAATCAAAGAAATTCCAGAAAAATATTTCAGGTGTATGATTCTGGACTGGATCCTGGATGGACCAAAAAAAAAAAGTATTACTATTTTTAAAATTATGGAAACAACTGGAAAATGTTAGTAAGGTTTGTACATTAGGTACTAATGTATCAATGTTATGTATTCTGAGTAAATATTCTTAGAAAATATACACTGAGGCCAAGCATAGTGGCTCACACCTGTAATCCCAGAACTTTGAAAGGCTGAGATGAGAGGATCACTTGAGGTCAGTTGTTCCAGACCAGCCTAAGCAAGTTGCCTGTGTAGTCTTGGAAGGCTGTGTGGGTCACTTGGGAGGCTTAGTAGGAGGACGGCTTGAACCCAGGAGTTCGAGGCTGAAGTGAGCTATGAATTCCTCCATTGCACTCCAGTCTGGGCAACAGAGTGAGACTCTTATCTCAAAACAAAAAGAAAAAAGGAAATAAGAAGAAAACATATACTGAAGAATTTAGAAACAAAGGAGCATAATTTCTGAAATTCGTCAAATGTTCAGAAAAATATATATATACATGTACATATGTAGAGAGAGAGAGAAAATGATAAGGCCCTTTTGGCACAGTGTTAAAAGTACCCATTACATGTGAGGCACCATGTATGATAGCAACACCTGACATTACATAAGGATTTACAGTTCATAACATCCTTTCACATGACTGTTCATTTGATTTGAGTCTCACTGAATATTCAGGGAAGTACAGTGAAAATAGATCTTATGGGAGAAAGTGGGGTAAGGGTCTAGAATTTCAACAGGAAGGCAAAAAGTCATTTAAAAAAAAATTTTTTTTATTGTTGGGGATTCATTGAAGGTACCAGAAACCAGGTTACACTGATTGCATTTATTAGACAAAGTCCCTCTAAAATATTTTTTTTAGATTACCCTCTAAGCATGTTCTTTGTTTGCCATGTTATGAACAAACACAAACTCATGTCGGAGGCCAGGCTGTGACAAAGATGTGACTCTAACTGCTCTACACACTTATTCAGAGTATACAGACTCAGGCAGGAGGCTCAAGTGATCTAGGAGGTAAGATCAGCTGAGGAAATAAAAGATCCATGTCCCCGTGTCACACTGCCTCCACGTCTGAGGCTCACTCCCTGAGTGGAATGTTCAACAGAATGGCCCCACTTTCAAATCTCACTCTTTCTCTCTCCCTCAGTGAATTTGATAGGCTTTGCTGAGTGTATGTCGTTGAATTAGGGACATTTCAATGTACGGTAATGAGACTGGCGGGACGGTACGCAGGATTTGGTTGATTGCGCCTCAGCACACGTTCTCATCTATTTCCAGGGTGCCTTCCAGTGCTGCAGAGGCTGGAAGCAAAAAGTTACATTTTCAGGAGTCTACTTAGGGGACTGGGTAAGACTTAGGTTCTGCCAATTAGATGCACTCATCAGAGATTTAAAAGGTAGAAATGGGGCAGAGGCTGTCTTCCTGCTGCCTTTGCTGTTTTCTGTGAGCCGGGAAGATTTTTGTGTGGTCAGCATCCACTCTCAGTCTTCATGGGTGTTGAGAGGTGGTTGGGTGAGGAGGTCACTAGAGTCCACATTCCACCACCTAGACAAATTAGGGGGAGGAGCGGCAGTACAGCCTCTTAATGCTGTCTTTCTGAGCTCTGGATCATAGCTGTGTCTGTGTTTTTAAAGTTAATGGTTCCAGCCTTTTACTGTCCTTCCAAACTGGGGCACATGTGGTCATTTCCCTTGTGGGTCAGTTCTACAGTATTCTAGGCGCCATTCTTAGCTTCATCCAGCCTAGAACCCATTCCTTTGTAACCCTTCCAACAATTTTCTAGGCTTTAATCTCCTATATTAATCTCCCTTCCATTTACAAAACTTGTAGTTTCCACTTGCTAGACTAAGCCCTGCCGATTTTTCTCTGTTTACTAGGTACAGTAGTCAAAGTACAAGAAGTTAAAGTGGTTCAGTGCTTACAGTTCATACAAATCAGATACAGTACCTTGGATATGAATGCACCTCGTCTATAAACATGATGCTTTGTGCCTCTAGATATACTTATTTTGATTACATAGTCCTGAAGCAAAAATGGCACTTTCATACAACCTACAGAAGGGGGCCTAATATTGACCAGGTTTAACAAATAATAACTATTCAAAGTATTATTCCACAGCTTCTCTTCAGGAAATTAAAGCAAACTTCCCTTCATTTTCTGTTCATTTTTAACTTCCTAAGGCAAAAAAAGAGAGGAGAATGCTCCAGACAGAAATGAATGGGAGTGATGTTAACTCTCCAGATTCAATAAGGATGAGAAGTTCAGGAAATACTCAGCAGGAAATTTAACCAGGAGCAGGGGCTCAAAACTAACACATTTATAAACAAATATGTTCTCCATCTTACTTTTGAAAAGATGAAAGGAGAAAAGAAATGTAGGGAATGAACAGAGGTAAACATTTATCCAACGTTTACTGTACATGAGGCTTTTGCTCAATTTCTGTCACAAACTTAAGAGGCACATACTATTATTATCACCATTTCCTGGGTGAGGGAAACCACTCAGGGTCACATAGCTATTAAATATCCTGTCCCAGGTGGAGGGACACATAGCCCAACCCTGCCCCCTTATTTGATGCCAAAGACTGTTCCTTTAACCACTTGCAAAATAATGCAGTTCTCCACAAGGTTGCCAATATTTTCCCCACTCCCACAAATAGTGTTTTCTAAGCTGAAATAGACAACCATTGATTAAAGCCAGCAGCCCTCATTAATCAGTTTCCTGAGTGAAAAATAAAACAGCAGGTTTCAGAAGGCTTATTCTTAGCTCACTTACTAGCAGAAAGGAGAGGGATGGAGAGAGGAGGGAAATCGGCGTCTAGGCCCACGCAATGATGGATTCAAAGGCACCCTTCTGCTTCCCTAGGAAGCTACCCCTGGGTCCCACCCACACAGCCCTTCCTCATTCCCTGAGGCCAGAACTCTCAAACCTCACTACAGAACCCCACAGGATTTCCCTTCCCTCCAACCATTCATTTCTCCACAGTAACTGAGGGCCATAGAATTTTGTTTCCCTTATATTCATAAGTTTTCCCTCAACAACGACTGGCTACATTTCTCAGGTTAGGAGGATGAATGGTTCTGCAATCCAAGCCCTCAACACCTCGCTCACCCCTCTGCCCAGCTGTTCCTGCTGCCCTGAATTAGAGTGCCAAGTCGCTGACACGCCTCTCTGCTCTACACAAATGCCCAGTGACTCATTCGTAACTGACACCCAAGCCCTTCCTACTGACTAATCCAAAGAGGATTTTGGAACCTCTAGGTCCTAGAGGCTCCTAGAGTCTAGGAAATCTAACCTTTCCCCACTTTTCTGCTGATAAATTGTGGAGAGTAGGAGGGATAACAGTAAGATACCCATCATTGGCTTGGCGCCTGTGGCTCAACGGGCTAAAGCACCAGCCATGTACACCTGAGCTGGCGGGTTCGAATCCAGCCCAGGCCCGCCAAACAACAATGATGGCTGCAACCAAAAAATGGTCAGGTGTTGTTGTAGGCACCTATAGTCCCAGCGACTTGGGAGGCAGAGGCAAGAGACTCGCTTGAGCCCAGGAATTGGAGGTTGCCATGAGCTGTGATGCCATAGCACTCTACCTAGAGCTTGAGGCTCTGTCTCAAAAAAAAAAAAAAAAAGATATCCATCATCTTATGGGGTTTACAAGCCCCGGTGTGGCAGTCTCAGCCAATATAACTTTAATCATGGACAGTTGATCTCGGTGCTCAGGAATATTGCCTTGGTGAATCTTTCTAGTCCTTCTTTAAGCTAAATGCCCCAAGGAAGGCTTTCTGAGTCTCACCATCTAAACTCCAGGGAGGAGAGTAGGAGAAATGCAGTCAACGCTCACTTCATTTGCAAAGGTACCTGAAAGCATTTTGATTTTAAAATTCCTTGGACCTTGAAAGAAGACAAGTTAAGCTAAAGTCCGAAGACATTAAAGGAGCTGCAAAATCTATGCCAAACAAATATTCCATGTTGCTGAATTTCACTGATGTTTGCCAATAACGTTCATCAAACATTTCCACATTTTCTAAGATGATCTTTGAATTACCAATAAGGCTAGTCATTTTTTATAATTGACAGTAATGTAAATTTGTGAATTGTCCTAAGAATTTCCCCATTTTAAGCATTGCAAAATTAAACCCCAGCTAACGTAAACACAATTCTACGATAATTATAGCTTTTGATTACATAAATAGATGGCTTCGAAATGGTGGACTGCTGTCCCCCGGGTGGGACAAAACAAGACAATTCTATTTTATTTGTATTTGGCAAGTGCTTAAAATAGTGGCTTCCAAATATTCTGCATATGCACTCAGCCGATAAAAAATGTTAAGCATGTTCCCTATGTGCTAGGCTATTGTGACAGAATGAGACCAAAACACATATAATGAGTGAAATACACAGAAGTTTATTTTTTGCTAATGTGATAGCGTGAGGTGGATGTTCCTGGTAAACACGAAGTTCCCTCCCAGCAAGGTTTCAGGGACAAAGGTTCCTTCCATCTCAGGCCTCCAACATCCCTAGGGCCTGGCCAGCTTCTGCATCTAAGCCAGGAGATGGGAAAAGAGGGCAAAGGACACATGCTTGCTTCTCAAAAGCTTTTGTACAGAACTGACTTCCACTCACCTCCTGTTGGAGAGAACCGATCACAACCATGTGCAAGGCAACCAGGAAAAGTTGCTCTGGCCAGGCAACAGCATATCAGCACCTAAGATAGTATATTCTGGAAGGAAGGAGCGATTTGGAGGAACAGCTAGCTCTTGGCCACACTCTCAGTCTACTCATTTCTTTATTCAGTTGTTCTTATTTATTTATAAATAGTATACGTAGAAAAAATGAGAGTTTTAGGGGGCAGAGCAAAATGGTGGACCAGAAGGATTGTTCAGCTGGGGGAGTAAGAGAGAACTCAGCTATACCTGGAGCAGGGACCTTACCCAGAGTCATAGCTCAGTCATACGCCTAAATACAGCATATGATCCGGAACAGTGGAAATTTTCTGAATCAGGCAAGTTATTGCTACTGGCTGGGATAGATTGGTCCCCCATGGAGGTCTAAGACGGGAGGAAGCCTTTCCAGGGTTTTCAGTTGTTGGAGGAAGCTGAGCTTTCAGTGGAAAGCTTGGAAGAGTGGGTGAACTCAAACAGTACACAGCAACCAGATGCGAATGCCAGTGGGGTTAGGTTACACTGGAGTTGGAGTGGATTTGCCATAGGTTTGGTGGCTGCTAAGGCTGCTATACTGAGAAGGACTCAGAGCCAGGGGGATGCCATTGTGGGAAGGTCGTGAGAACGTCTTAGCAGGAGCCTAAATCACGGCCATCTTAATTCCACCTGCTGGGATTAGAACTCCACTCTCTCTTGGGACAGGCTAAGGGACTCCCACACCCCACTGGAACTGGAGTCAGGGGGGCACTGTGAGACCTGCCCCTGAAGGATTCTTGTGAGCTTTAAAATCCCAACATGGCAGGGTGTGGCACACCTCTTGGGGGCAGGACACAATTATAAAAGGGACTTTATCTAACAAATGCAATCAGTATAACCTAATTCTTTGTACCCTCAATGAATCCCAAACAATAAAAAAAAGAGTTTTAAACCAAAAAAAGTATACATATTTGTGTATGTGTATACATATATCTACATATATAAATAAAACTGTACTACTATGCATCTTGTAAGGCATATACAAAAGTGTAAGTTTAGAACGATGAAAAGGAAAACAAGTTTAAATAGAAGTTTTAAATGTTTTTCCTGTAGCCCATTGGAACATCTATGCCTCCCCTGGTCAGAAGTCATCCCCTGGATTCACCACTCAAGGCCCTAGAAGGTCCTGGGAGTTAGAAGTATTCTTCTAGAGAAGAATTCTAAGAAATTAAGGCTATCACCCTCTCCTGGCCTCTCCCCTCTTTATAGATGGCACCCACGATCCACAAAGATGTTCAAGCCTCAAGGAATTGGAAATCATCTTCAATTCCTTAACTGCCTGTGGCCTCTGTGCCAAGTCCCCAGCTAATTCTATTTGCCCTTCCAACCAGATCCAGAATCCCTGCTCATCTCTCCACCCCCTGACTCCTGATCTACCTCAAACATCATCATCTCATATCTGGGCCACTGTTCAAGAGTCTTTTATCCTTACAATCCCTTCTTCATGCGTCTTTGGGATCTTGAAAACACACAAAGAAAATCAGATTATGGACTGCAAACTCTCCAACAGGTTGACACTTAAATAATATCAAACTTCCTTGAAAGGCACTGTATGCATTCAACAAATATTTGTTGACTATTGTTAAACATATGTATACATAGTAAAAAATAAAGTCTAAAATATATATGTACCAAACTGATGCTTCCTTTATTGTGCTGTTAAGTTGATCAATGGCATCTTTCATAATTAACAACAGAGTTATTTACATTTTACACAAAAGCAGGGGTACAGTGGTGCTACTCAGGCCCCAGCTACTCTGGAGGCTGAGGCAGGAGGATCACTTGAGCCCAGGAGTTCAAAGTTACAGTCAGCTATGATGATGCCATTGTACTCCAGCACGGGTGAAAAGTGAGACTTTGTCTCAAAGAAAGAAGGAAAGAAGAAAAGAAGAAAGGAGAGAAGAGGAGGGGAGAAGAAGAAGAAATGAAGGATAGGTTTCCAGGTAAACTCTACTCTAAAGAAAATTATTGTTTTTGTTACACTTTTCCTCTTCCAATTCAAGGAGATTTTCGCTTACTTGCCTTGCAAAATTTGCAGCAAGAAAGAGAAAAGAAAATATATATTTTAGTTTACAGCTTTCTTTCCTTTTTCAAAGAGCAAAACCCACTGAGAAGTATAGGGTTTGATGAAGAGGACAGTGCCTCAGAAAAAGTAGGGAAAGGATCTCCCTTTGAGAAAAAGAAAAGGCCCAAGGGAAGAGAGACCTAAGGTACCTTGGAGGAAAAGGTCACACAGGGCCTCAGAAAAGCTGCAGAACTGGGTTCAGGCCCAGGGCAGACAGCCCCCTCAGAAAGTTTCACAGCTCCAAGGTCCAAAAGGATCTTATGAGTGAAAGCAGCAGTCCCAGAAGAGCCAGCATAGACAATTGTCCAGCACATTGGCCCTGCATGAGACCCCAGATCTTGGCACAAGTTCACAGGGCATGGGGGAGATTAGCCCCAAATAACAGAGGCCAGACTTCCTGCCAGCCCTAAAGGCTGAGTGTCCAGAGCCAAATTAAGCTGATTTATAGAAACAAAGGAAATGTTTTATTTCTTGGATACTTTCATTTGTGTCCTAAGATTTATGCACACCACCATTCTCTTGTACAAAAATGTTCAAAGAATTTATCACTTTTATAACCAAGGACTGATTCAATGTCATTCCTATAATAATGTCACTCTTATTCACATGCTCTCCAATATGCTTTCCTGGGGCAGAGTGGAGAGAAAGGGGTGGAATCATGACAGCTCTGAGATTGTCGCCCAAAATGTATCTCATGCAAGCATATCAACTGGCTTATGTTTTAGTGGCAAAGAGCTAAGAGCTGGTTCTCTGCACCTGTTTCATTTGGATTTGATTATGGTTTCTCGTTTGTATCCATGACAGGGCTTACTTTAGAACCTGCATAAGGAGACAGTGCGCACAGCACTTGAGAGCACTGGTTCTGGACTACGGCTGGTCTCGGATGGAAACCAAGCTCTGCCCACTTGGTCAGCCATGTGATATGGCGCAAGTTTCCTAATTCTTCTGTATCCTCGTGGTGGGGTGGGGCGGGGGAGATAATGTTACCTTTACCTCATGGGGTTATTGTGAGGATTAACTGTGTTAAGTTTAAGGTGCTTAACACGGTAGCTGTCACGTGGTAAGCTCTCTAGTAAACGGTAAATGTTATTACTGGATGTAATTATAGTTGGCACTCGGAAAATGCTGGAAGGAAGAAAGGAAGGAAGGAAGGAAAAAAGTTACCCTCTAATCCACTGAGAGAAAATTACACAAGAAATACAAAACTAGCCAGGTTATTCTCCATTTAGGCACTATTCTAGGTACTGAATTCTGCCATACTTTCTTTGTGCTGCTAAAGCACATACATTCTGGGACTTTTCATGCACTCTGGAACACTGGCCATGTGCCACACGAAGCCTCACATGCCATCACATTGGTCATTGGTGACCTATAATTGACATTGGCAAGAACTTTGGCCATGATCAGGAATACGCTTTGTGGTCATGCTAAAGAATTTTCTTCTGGAAATGCTATCTTCTGTGGGAATCAATCTTGTAATTTTGGCCTCAAGCAGCATTAGAATAAATTAATTCCAGGAATCATGGGAAAACAAGAAGTTTATAGTCTTTCTTCTGGGGATATAATTAAAATAACCCAAGCCAACAACAACTCAACAGGATGAACAGTTGGATAGCAGCCATTTGGAAATGCTCCAATTTCAAAAAATGGTGTTGAGAAATCACTTTCCAGATAATCTCTAGACAAACTTTTATGATGAAAGGAAAATGATCAATCATTGTATGCACAATCAATGCCTCTATGTTTTCTTCCCATTGAAATTCAAAACAAAAATAATAAACATGGCATATTTTTTCACATCCTTGGGGCTTTTCCCATACTGTTCCCTCAGCCTAGAAAGTCCGCCACTCCTCCTACCCCACCCCATGCCCTGAACCCCAGCAAGTCATAGTAGAATACAGCTCCATATTTCCCAGACTGAGGGACATGGGGCAAGTTATTTAACTTCTCTGTGACTCAGGATTACTATACGCATGATGATTGCACCAACTTTACGGAGTTTTTGAAAAACTAAATAGGTTGATATTTGGAAAATCTGTAGAATAGGACAGTTCCTGGTCAATAGTAAGCATTATGCAATTGGTGTCATTGTCGTCCTTCAAATCCTAGCACCAGCTTCACAGAAACCTTCAAAGAACTTTGTGAAGTTTCTTTCATTCCCCTGGGCAGAGTTACACACCTCATTCTCTGTGCTTGCACTTGACACCACTATTGTATATGTCACATTCAATTACAACTGTCAGTGTGTATTTCTGCCTTGCCACTGTGCAAAAGTATGAGGAATATAAAATCAGCCATTTCACTGTTAGAGTCTTCAGGCTTAAAAAGAGGGCTGTGCACATGGCAGATGCACAGCAAATATTTGGTTAATGTATGCATGCATTAATTAAGTGCTATTTGAGCTTTTCAAGCTTCCCGTGCAGTCAGTATTTTCCCTTTCTACAAAACTGTTGAGCGATGGCTGTTACTATGGCTGCGTCCCAAACTAAACAAGATAAGGTTTTAAGCTGTCTCAAAGCCTGTATCGTGATCACTTAAATCACAAAAATTCATTGTTAGAGCTACAAACAGAGCTGGGTAAGCATCATCACTGGGATGGCAGGGTGTCTTGACCAGCATATGTCACCTGTCGAGAGGAAGCTCTCAAGCACTGCATTCTTCCAGCATTGCTGGGACATGGGACATGTCACAGCTCCCAAAAGAGATCTGTAAGTGGTTAGTCAGAGCCAATCTGCAAAAGAGAGGGACCTTGGCAGGAGTGTGATCCAAGGAGACACTGAAAATAGCAAGTCCACTGAAGGCCAAGGCAAGTTCCCCTTGTGAAAGTGAGAAAAAGATGATGCAATAAGGCACTTCCTGGCAGTAAAAAGAAAACAACATCCGGCCTGTACTGGAAAGCTAGAGGAGAGCCAGGGAAGGCTCCGCTCACCTGGGGAAGGCGCTGTGGGTCAACAGGGAAGGCACCAGATTTAGAAATCAAACAACCAAATCTCAGTTCTTCCATGTGATGAACTTACTTTCTTCTCTTTAAAATGGAGAACCAAATGAACTTTTAAACTATAAAAGTGCTGTATAAATGTAAGTAATGATCTTACAGAGCTGGAAAAAGCTCTTCACACAGTATTCGTGGAAAGGGTTCCCACCCTGGACACAGGCCTCTCTTTCTCCACTGGAAGCCAATAGAGATGTCTCTGCCTCCTTTTTATTTAAATTAGCAGTTTCTTAAGAATTTAGGTGGCACAATAGGCTGAAAGATTTACATGAAACAGAACTTTTTATTAGTAGAAGTCTGTTTTGGGAGAGCACTATTGCTTTGAAACACATAAAACCATACAATGGATGTGAAGGGACAGAGAATTTAAATCACACAAATTACTATAATTGGAGACAAAGAAATATTTGGGTATGCTGCCCAGCTCAGCAAAATGTTTTCTATAAGATGGTTTCTTCAAAGAGAAGCACACATGCCCCCATTTAAGCTAAGGTTTGACATCCCCAGAATCTAGGCATCCAAGGATTTCCTATAAGTTCTTTGGGGATAAGAAAGGAAGTAAAATACATTTTATTTTCTCCAGGCTAACCAGAAGAGGAGAAGCTAGATTAAATAGAAAATTATTAACTACAAGGGGCTGAAACATGTCTAAGACCTTAAATTAGTCAAAACCTAAAAATAAGGTATTTAGGTATTGTATTGACATGTTTCAGAGAAAGGCCCCTTTCACAACAGTTCTAAATAAAGTTCTTGGAAGAGAAAATGACTATTTTGTTTTTCCTTTAGATGTGGAAAATCCCCTGGACTGAAAATTCCAAAATCCTCTCTACATATTTTCTGATTTTTTTTTTCACAAATTCCAAATCACTCACATGGTTTCCAGGCAGAGCCTAATTTGGTCTGGCCCCCATATTTACCAAAATCTCCAGTTCAAGCCTTCCACATAATCTCACAATCAAGTTTTACTTTCTGTTCATATATTCTTTATGTAACGGTATCAATTTGGTCAACATTGTAAATAGACCACAATTTTTGAAACTGTGTTTCAGAACATTTGCATATTTTTTCAGTATTCCAGACATCTTAAAAATTGATCCACGACCTGGGCTTTCCACCCCCCTTAGGTAGGCTCTGTTACTAAAACTTCATGTTGTATAAGCCTTATAGAGTGTGGTTTCTTCAAAGAGAAGCACACATGACCCCATTTAAGCTAAGGTTTGACATCCCCAGAATCAAATAACTTCCCACAAGGACAGGAGTTTAAAGAAAGAAGGTATACATTTTGGTAATAGGAATTATTTATAATTCAAAAGAGAACAGAATAATTCTTCTGACAACGAGTTCCATGATCTCTTTGGCTCTAACACATCCCTACCACCTAGGTCTAGAATATTCGTTACAGAATTACTCCCTCTGCATTTTCCCACTCTAAAAGAACTCACTGACAGTCTAAATTATGACTACCCAAACTTTCAAAGCAAATTAAATTAGAGAACAGTAGAATCTTAATATATGTTTTATTACAAAAGAAACCATGTAGCTTAGAAGCCAGATGGGTAGCCCATCCCTGTAATCCAGCCCTTTGGGAGACTGTCAGGAAGATTGCTTGAGGCCCAGAATGCAAGACCAGAATGGATAACAATGAGATCCTGTCTCCAAATTTTTTTTTAATTAGCCAAGTATGGGGGTGTGCACCTACAGTCCTGGCTACTTGAGAAGCTGAGAGGGAAAGATCACATAAGCCCAAGAGTTCAAGCCTGAGTGACAGAGTGAGACCCATAACTCTAAAACAAACAAAACAAAAACATGGAGCTTGGAAAACATTTGGAAATTTCACAAAAGCCTAAAGAAGTGGGGCGGCACCTGTGGCTCAAAGGAGTAGGGTGCCGGCCCCATATGCCAGAGGCGGCAAGGTTCAAACCCAGCTCCAGCCAAAAACTGCAAAAAAAAAAAAAAAGCATAAAGAAGTGGAAATCACATATCATCTCACCTCTCAGAAGTGTTTCTGTGAATAAAACATGTTTTTCTGCATGAAGCAAATGTAACCAAAATAGAATCACACCCTACACATTTTAGAATTTGCTTTTTTCAATTATCCATGTATTATGAACATTTCCCACCATATGAAAGATTTTTCTACAGAACCATTTCGGTGAACATACACTCCTTATAAATATGTGTTTTTCATCAGTCCTTTATTTGGGGGCATTTACATTTTCTCCAGTTTATTTTAAATCTGCGATAATTATCCTTGTAGAAAAGTTATTTTTGCAATTAGCCAGAATTATTATGTCCTTAGGATAAATTCCCAGAAGTGAAAGTGATAGGTGGAAGAATATGTACGTTGCCAAGATTTTAGGTACACCTTGCCAAATTACCTTGCAAAAGGTTTATCAGTCCCAGCAGCAGAATATGAAAGCATCTATTTACTATTTGCTTTGAAAATTTTCGTATAAAGATAAGATAGACAAAGTGATTATCTAAAATGCAAGAAAAGGACTTATACCATGACTCCTTTAAACAGTGAGCCCTCCTAGTGCATTTGAAACATCCTTCAATTTAAAATACGATTTTAAGTTTCTATGGAAGTTTTCCTTAACAGAGCGAGCAGAGAATATGAGGTATTTCTCTAGCTGACTTTTTTAGTGGCAAAAACTACGTCTCAATGGGCTCTGTCTCTTCCCGTCCTCATCCAGACGGAGAGAGACACCACAGTGCAGCACCATTATTCTGCTCTTAATCCATCTTCTATTTCATATTCCATTTCCCGGCATGCCCTAGATAAACACGGCAGCACTGACATGATGAGAAGCCTTCCCTGAAGACTACAGCCCACACTCATCCATCCCTCCACTGAACTCCTATTATACTTATTGTCTGTACCACACAATTAGCACTTTATTATATACTGTCTTGTTCTCTAATTGTCTGTTCCACACAATTTAGCACTTTATTACATTCTGTCAGATTCTGTAATTGTGTCATGTATTTTTGTCGTATCTTTCCAACTAGATTACAAGCACCAGGGTGGCAGAGACCTTGTCTGGTCCTGCTTTGCCATTCCCTACACCACCAAACACCGTGTCAGGCACAGCGAAGCAAATCCCCACCAGCATCTGGGTGGTGGTGGGTGAGTGGGTGGGGAAATGGGTTGATAGGCTTTCTTTCTGATGGATTTTAAGTAGGCTGAGTTATCTGGAACCCAGAGTAGGAAACAGATAAGGTGCTCAGTTAAGGGAGTCGTGGGCAAGCAGGGTCATCTCAGCCTTTAATCAACCTACTTTGTTGCCTAGCAAGTCATTTAGTTTCTCTCTACCAGAGTTTTTCTTTATATAATTAGGCATCACCTAACAACAAGGATACATTCTGAGAAGAGCTTTGTGCCTTCTGCTCCTAGGTTACAAACCTGGATGACATGTTACTGTCCTAAATACTACAGGCAATAGTAACATCATGGTACATATTTGTGTATCAAAACTTAGAAAAGGTACAGGAAAAATACAGTATAAAAGATTAAAAATAGTACACCCCTATGCAGCACTTACCATGAAGGGAGTTTGCAGGACTGGAAGTTGCTCTAGGGAAGTGGGTGAGTGAATGGGAAGGCCAAGAATATTCCTATACAGCACTGCAGCCTTTATAAACACTGGGCACTAAATTTATTTAAAAATATATTTCTTTCTTCCATAATAAGTAGCTTTCGCTTACTATAACTTTTTACTTTATACACTTTTTAATTATTTTAACTTTTTAATTCTGCTGTAATAATAGCTTAACATGCACCATACAGCCACACAAAAATATTTTTTCTTTATATCCTTATTTCTATGAGCTTTTTCCTATTCTTTAATTTTTTTTCTTTTACTTTTTAAATGTTTTTAGAAAACTAAGACGGAATCACACACGTTAGCCTTGGTCTACACAGGGTCAGGATCATCAATATCACTGTCTTCTACCTCCATATATTGTCCTACCTGAAGGTCCTCGGGGCAATAACACTTCACACGCATAGATCTGTCATCTCCTGTGATAACAATGCTATCTTTTGGAATACTTCTTCCTGAGGGGTTCTTTTTTTTTCTTGTTTTGAAACAGAGTCTCACTCTGTCTCCCTCAGTAGAGTGTCGTGGTGTCATAGCTCACAGAAACCCCAAACTCTTGGGCTTTAAATGATTCTCTTGCCTCAGTCTCCTGAGTAACTGGAACTACAGGCACCCACCACAAGACTAGTTTCAGAGATGGGGTCTCGCTCTTGTTCAGGCTGGTCTCAAACTCCTGAGCTCAGGCGATCCACCTGCCTTGGCTTCCCAGTGTGCTAGGATTACAGATGTGAGCCACCACAACCAGTCCTGAGGCTGTTTTACAGTTAACTTTTTTTTTTTGAGACAGAGTCTCACTATGTCACCGTTGGTAGAGTGTGGTGGTGTCACAGCTTACAGCAACCTCAAACTCTGGGCTTAAGTGATTCTCTTGCTCAGTCTCCCAAGCAGTTGAGACTACAGGTGCCCACCACAACGCCTGTCTATTTTTTGGTTGTAGTTGTCATTGCTGTTTGGCAGGCCCGGGCTGGGTTCAAACCCGCCAGCTCTTGTGCATGTGCCTGGCACCCCAGCCGCTGAGCTACAGACACCAATCCTACAGTTAACTTTTTACAGTTTCTAGTCGGGGCTGAGTTTGAACCAGCCACCTCCGGCATATGGGGCTGGCGTCCTACTCCTTTGAGCCATAGGCGCCGTCCCTACAGCTAACTTTTAAAAAAAAAAGTAGGAATACACTCTAAAGTAATAATAAAAAGTATAGTATAGTAGATACATAAGCCAGTAGCAAGTATTAGGTACTGTATGTAATTGTGTGTGCTGTACTTTTATACACCTGGCAGTGTGGTGGGTTTGTTTGCATCAACATCACCACAAACACAGGACTGTGTTGTGCTATAACATTAGGGTGGCTATGACATAACCAGACAATGGGAATTTCTCAGCTCCATTATAAATCTGATGGGATGAATGTCATATATGCAGTTCACTGGTGACCAGAAAACATCATTTGTGGTGTATGACTATATGTAAAACAGGGAAACCGGAATAAGTGACCAGACAATACTGTCTTTAAAATCTCATTCACAGTTGTCATCTGAAGATTTTATATGATAACATTCTCCCATTGAGGAGCCACTGCTGTATAGAGAAGAGAAGTCACCCTTTGGAATTAGAGATACTTCTTACCAGCTGTGTGATCTTCCACGAATCATTTGATCTCTCTATCTCTCTGCCTGTCTTTCTGCAAGTAAACTCAGGATTCCTCATCTCTGAAATTATTCCAATGACTGATTATTTATGATACTGTCACTGAGCATAAGCCTGCTGGATTATTCTTACTTCCCCCAATTTCTGCGGCCATCATGCCTTGCAGTAAGTGTTCAGCATTATTATTACCATAACAGATATAATTACTGGGTCCGTTTGTCTTACTTGAAGGGCTTCTGCATAGGCTGCAATTCAGGGTTTGCATCTCAGTACGTGTGGGAAATAAAGGCAGCGAGAGTTACACAATTTATCTTCCCTGGTTCAATCATTTACACATAATGATCTATTACCTGCCATCGGTCTCACTTCTAGTAAATAATAAGAGCAGAAACACCCAATACAAGGCCTTAAGAAATCCATGCCTCCGTCTATCACTTTCACCTGTGCTAGAAACTTTTAGGTGAAGGCAACATTCAGACAACCTTATTTTCCGAATTTGGGAGGACACAAAATGTTCTGTCCCTAAGTGTCATCTGCTTTTCCCCTTCTGATCAGTATGTTTTGCCCTGGTGTATTCTTTTTTGTATGTTTTTGTCCTTGTTTGTTCAACTGGCAGGTCCACAATAAAATGTAACCAATGAAATAGTTGTTCAACATGTTAGTCTCTCAAATATAGATCAATTAAGCGTCTCCTGGAAGGCTGGGTACAGTGGTCCACGATGGTAATTTTAGCACTTGAGAGGCCGAGGTGGGTGAATTGTCTGAGCTCAAAAGTGTGAAACCAGCCTGAGCCAGAGCAAGACCTCATCTCTAAAAATAGCTGGGCATTGTGGCAGGTGCCTGTAGTCCCAGCTACTTGAGAGGCTGAGCAAGAGAATCATTTAAAGCCCAAGAATTTGGGGGTTGCTGTGAGCTGTGATGCTATAGCACTCTACAGAGGGTGACAAAATGAGACTCTGTCTCAAAAAAAAAAGAAGAAGCCTCTCCTGGAAGTGCTACTCTAACCATGGGGCTTCTCTACCCCCGAGAGTTCAGGGATCCCAGAGAGCATTGAATGGCTACTTTATAAGATAGAGGACTTTCTTTAAGAATCGCTTCCTTCCCTCTCCATGCGTTGCCTGAGTTTCCTTTTGGCAAAGATGAGCTGTTTCTTGTTGCAATCTATGCTAATTGGCTGTGTTCATTTATTTTTTCAAAAATATTCATCAAGGTCAGTCGTGTGACAGGCAGGAGACTGCATGCTGGAGATACAGTGATGAATATCACACAGTTAGGAACTCACATTCAAGGAATTCATGGGCCAACGGAGGAAGCAGATATGTCAACAGACAACTACCACACAGTGAGATACGTATGAACAGAATACTTGGCCAGGATGTCAGCGTGAGCCCTGTGTGCCCGCCATACAGTCAACTTTGTCCGACAGATCTAAGGGAACAGTTAACCGGGCTGTGGGTGCTGATTAACCTGAAGGCAAGGGCACTGCTCCAAGATGGTTTTGTGGATGTCTTGGGGTAGAGAAAGGAGGATGAGAAAGGGCAGTCTTGGACTGGGGTGGGGAAATGAGAAGGAAAAGATGGTCTGTCCCCAACTAGTTCCATTGACTCAGGCCTGAGACCTGCAAAGAGAGAATCTGTGGGTAGAGAGGGAACAGGCTCAGGGAGATGACACAAGTCATGCTGTTTCTGGGGCCCAGGTAAAAAAATATGAAAGAAAGTGGAAAAAAAGAGACTTCTCTCCACAACATTAGGGACAGTGTGGCTGATGGCCTTGCCTTGGGAGCATGTGGGGAAAAAACATCCTCTGCTGAAAGTGGCTGAGATGAGACACTGCCTTCCCCCTAGTGGCCTCAGGACAGGGGACATCAACATGGTACTCAAAGTGGAAGAACAAGAAGGAATGGGAGGAAGCTCATTGAAGGTACTACTACAGTGTGCCTCCCAGAAAGAATGGGGACAGGTGGTTCTGCACTAGGGGGGTGGAGGCCTGAGCCAAAGCACCGTGATTTATTACCACTCTTATAACTCTTCCTATTGGGGCTGGTGTGCAGAGAAAACCTAAGTTTCCATATACACAAAAGTTGGGAGAACATATCAAATAAGCATTTGTTTTCTGGTCACAAGATTAAGCAGAGTGATGTTTACATTGGTGAATAAAGGAATTGAGGTTTGGTAGGTAGAGAGACAAGAAGCCCCAGGTAAGTGACAAAAGCAGATACAGACCAACCTTGGGGTTTAATAGGACTGAGTGATGGTGGGGGACAACTCAGTCAGGCCTCTCCTTCCCCACAAGCCAAGGAGCTCAAGGTTAACTCTCCAGGATGTCAGAGATGGATAGAGGAAATGGCCCTGCAGATGGAGACAGACTGAAGTCAGATAACTAGACAGAAGTGTCCAGAATCCAATTCTAAAAATAAGACTTAGCCCCTAAGCTAAATAAAATGAAACTCTACATGCACATAGTTAAACAGAATTTAAACAAGAAACCATTTCCAAGAGCACTACAGGGTACCCTAAAAAACAAGTCCCACTTGCTCTCAGTCCCCTTGCCCAGAGAAGTGGTTGGTAGCTGCCTGGCATGACCCACGATGGGCACATACAGGTAGTTAAAATATTTCAGCACTTGCCTATAGGTGAGTACATAGCCACTGCTCCAAGCCCCTGGAGTGCTGCTCCCAGAGTTTTCATTTATCATCAAAGAGTCAAAGCGTAGATATTAGGGGACCTTCAAGATCCCTGGAGCTCTAAAGCCAGCATCCATCCCTGTCTGGCAATGCTGGACCAGCTGCTAAACAGTTTGAACAGCACTGGTATCCTTCCAGAAATATTTGCACATACAGAGGCACTTCCCTAAAAATATCTCTTTTTTCTTTAAATACAAGTGGAAGAACTGAATAAATATTATTCTACATTTTTTCTTTTTTGCGTGCCTACTTGGTCCACCTTTAAATGCATGACTAACCATAGATTGTATATTTTTCTTGTGGAGATAACATAATTTAGGCTATAGCTAAGACATCTAATCTGAGAAATGGAGCACAGGAATAAAGAGGGAGATTTTGGAATAAACTCTGGGAGCTTTCCATTAAGCCCTGATGAACCTAGTCAGTGGAGACCCAGGAAATAACTCTTAAAGCTGAAAGCTGAGCACCCCTACTCCAGCTTCAATGTCTCAAAGGCTTAGGCAGGAGGGATAAGGGGCACAAGACCAACCAAATCTTCTCAGTAGAGACCTAAGCCTCCCAGAGCTCAGATTATTAACACCTAAATTCAGTGGTTACCCAGAATCATACCAGCCTTGGGTGGAAGCAGGTTAAATTTCAGTTTCACTTACCTCACTGAATTTTGTCCAGGGAGTTTTTCCTTCACTCAAAGGGGGCATAGGCTCGGTGCCTGTGGCTCAACGGGCTAAGGTGCCAGCCACGTACACCTGAGCTGGTGGGTTCGAATCCAGCCTGGGCCCACCAAACAACAATGATGGCTGCAACCAAAAAATAGCCGGGCGTTGTGGCGGGCTCCTGTAGTCCCAGCTACTTGGGAGGCAGAGGCAGGAGACTCGCTTGAGCCCAGGAATTGGAGGTTGCTGTGAGCTGTGGTGCCACAGCACTCTATCCAGGGTGACAGCTTGAGGCTCTGCCTCAAAAAAAAAAAAAAGGCT
>CAUYON010208450.1:0-46184 GCA_963573935.1 Arctocebus calabarensis
TGTCTTTATATAGTGATCAAGGAAATGCCGTGAAGGATATCTGTAACAGTACGATCAAAATATTTCTGAATGTATATGAATCGTGCCCTGTGATTGCACCAATGTACATAATTATGATTCAATAAAATTATTAAAAAAAAAGAAATATTGAAAAGAAGACATTTTGGTGACATTCAGGATTTCAAGAGTAATAAAACAACAACAGCTTTGATGGCCATTTCAGAAAAAAGAGTTCTAAAATGTCTATGGCAAAATCCAATACCCATTTTTATTAAAAAGAGTTTCAAAATTGCTTTGAAGGGTGAACTAGGTGCTGGCATCTCGTCAACCCCTTTCCTCCACCTTCGAGTAATCTTCATTTTACTCTGACTCTGTGCGAGCAACTGTTTTAGATTCCTCTTATAAAGAGTCATGCAGACTTTGTCTTTGTATCTGGATTATTTCACATGAATAAATGTCCTCTGGTTGTATCCATATTATCACAAGTGACAAGATTTTCTTTTCTTTTATTTTAATTGAATGTATGTACCATATTTTCTTTATCTATTTGTACAAATGGCCAATATGTAGATGAAAAATGTCCAGTGATTTTCCTTTTTTTCTTTTTTCCTTTTGAGACAGGGTCTTACTCTGTCTCCCTAACTAGAGTACAGTGGTATCATCATAGCTCACTGCAACCTCAAAACCTCAGACTCCTGGACTTGAATAATCCTCCTGCTGCAGCTTTCCAAGTCACTGGAACTATAAACACACACAACCACACCCAGCCAATTTTTCTATTTTTTGTGGAGACAGGATCTTCCTCTTGCTCAGGCTGGTCTTGAAGTCCTGGCCTCAAATGATCCTCCCACCTCAGCCTCCCAAAGTGCTGGGATTATAGGCAGAAGCTGTCACACTCTGCTGACAGTCTTTACTTTTAATACTCTGAGATATTCATATACCTAGGATGATTGGCCAAAACGGAGTCAGAAATTGGGCACTTAGAGTTTAACATTCTTTCTCTGAGGGTGATTTTGTCTACTCGGTTTCTAATTTATCCACTCCCTTCTCCTCTTTTGCATAAACTAGCTAAGTTTCATATTCCCTGGACCCATAGTATTGTAGTAGCAGTCAAAGTTTTCAGCTGTAGCTGTGTTAGAATTTGGGGTTTATTCTCTACTTATAAGTGATTTGAAGTTCTTGGTATTATCTTGTCAATAGTAAACATAAAGGGTCAGATATATTTTTATTTGGATTTCTTGTTGATCTATGATTTTTTACTTTGTTAGATTAGAGAGGTTTAAAGTCAGGTAACCACCATTATCTTCCAGAAAATTTTAAAAGCTTTAAATCCACATAGACATTCAAAGGGTATTTTTAATAATAATAAAATCTGCTATGAATTTATATATGATTAAAATAACCTGTCTATTATCTAATGTAATGAAAAATTAGAAATCTGAGATGACTCTTTCAAATTTATCCCCAATATTATTCTGTACTCATGTGTCACATTTTTGAATCTGTTTGACTGCCACATTCATACATTTTAAAACAAGTTATATATGTCAATGGTCTTTACTCACTATATTTAAAGCTGGGAAAGTTGCTTTGTTCAACTTTCATTTTTTATACAAGCCCCTGAATATTTGTTCTGACACCTGTTTATTTAAGACCTAATCAGGAGTTGTGTTCTATTTCATTAGAATATTAATAATGATTGTTTGGGTTTGAGATTTAACTAACAATAAAATTGTAATCTTTATACTCTTTCCTTTTGAAGGAAATATGGGTTTTGTAAACATGTTTTTATCAATATTCAACCAAATTTTGAATCTTATCTTACATATAATATTGCTGACACTAACAGTGATGGATTAAAAACTGTCAGCAATGTTTGAAATCTCTTATATCAAGATGTGGAATATATTTCTCTACCCCTTGAGTCTGAGCTGATTTACATTGTACAAGACAATGAGGCAAAAATGAAGTTATGTGACTTCAGAGCAAAACCCCGAGAGACCTTATAGTTTTTCTTTTTTCCTTCTAGGATACTGCTTTCCTCATATGAAGAGTCATTCCAGCTGTTCTCAGTTATAACTGCTGATGCCCCGGACATATGAATGAGATCATTAAGGACCCACCAGCTTGCAGTTGTTTTGATTCCTGATTTTAGATGTATGGATAACCCACCTGAGACCAGCCTGTAACAAAGAACATGTGTGAATAAATGGTTTCCAATGACTGAGTTTTGGGACAATTTCTTATGTAGCAGTAGAAAAATTGATCATTCACGTGGCTTTAACAAGAAAATAACCTTCATTTTGGTTCACATTTAAAAGTAGATGTTTTAGTGATGTTCTGAAAATATTTGAAAAACACCAATGATAAATTTCTGGGTGTGCCAGAAAAAGGATGTTGAGACTGAAGGTGATTTTTGCATTATTGCAAAATATCTTTGGATACTATTCATAAAGTAGATTAAAAACATTTAGTTTAAAAAACAGTCTTTTTCAGTTTAAAATACTAACTTTTATTAATTCGTATCTTTTTTTTAATAGACCTAGTTTTTCTAAACCTTGTGAGAGATGAAAACATGGATATTTCAATTTGGATACTGCTTATATGAATTGGAAATAGGTTTGGAAATTGGATTGGCATCAAAAACTAAAAACCTATGTTATTCTAAATGATAATGTTAAACAGGAAAGATAAGATGTTGGTCATAATTTTATATATATATAAAGACATATACATTCATACTATCGATGTAGAGATACTTGCTGGATTACTTATTGGTAACCCACTTACTGAGTTATGTGCTTTTACTTAACTTACTAAATGACAAGTTAAAGATACTGTAGGAATTTAAATATTAGAACATAACACTGGATAACCTGTATATATGTATTTCTTCTATTAAAATAAGGGAATAAAGGGAATGAATGGGTAATAAAAAAGATGTACTCATTTTTGCTTTTATAGTAACATTAAGAGGAAGACCTTATCTCCCTTGCAAAAGCCTCATTTCTTGTTACGTGAGGTTCAGTTGGTCTTTGCCCTGTTATCTCCTCAAGGAAGGCCAAGCACGTCATAAAAAGAACTTGAGACACTCTTCTATTTTGAGCAACAACGAAGTTCCCTGGGTTTAAAAGCATGCTGCGAGGCTAAGTGCATGTTGTGCTGGTTCCGAAGGTGGCAGGTATCCAATGATAGGCAGGCCACCTCTGAAGAGCAGTAGCCTGGTGTTCAAGGACAACTTCAGGAGAGGGACAAGGGTGATATCTTTCTTTTGTAATTGAACAAGACAGATAATTGATCATCAGAGTTGTTAGAGATGCTACTACAAAGAAAACACATATCTATTTCTAGAAGAGAAGTTTATGCTTAATAACAGTGCTTAAAATGACAGTATATCTTACCCATGCTTTGTTTTTCTACATAAATATGACCGATATGGCATTTTTCATGTTTTCAACCTCATGACAGCAAATATTTTGGTAAATTTCCTTGGAGTTATGGTCATTCACATTCATACCCAATGTAATATCAAATACAAAGCAAATATCTACCCTAGTTTCAGATCAGACCACGCAATTTGCATATATACAAAAGCTGTCTCTTAAATCAACTCTGCACAGTGTATTAGCTTCTCCCCATACACCTGATAAAAGAAGACCAAACACACAGCAAGCAAAGCTTTTCCTCTTATCCTACAAGTCTCTACTTACCTGACTTCTAAGATGTGATGACTTCTACTGTAACTCAGGTAGTTTGAAATATTACTAATGTAATTTGCATAACTCTATTTAAAGCATTTGTTCTTCTTTTCTTTGACTTATTAAATACATCACATTTAGATGATTCAACTTGAATATATTGTCACACCCTTTCCTGAAGAGAGCAGAATTCACATGAAATAAATAAACAGAGATTAACACATAAATTCTCTGCCCCATATACCCAACTCTTGGTTATTCCTGTCAACTGTCATTTCCTGAAAAGACCACCAAAACTATTTGTTGATAAAGAAAGAAAAAGTAACTTAATTTGCAAGAGCATTTTATTGATAGGTGTTTCTGGAGGTGGGGAGTAGACAAACAGTAAATATTTGTGAGGTTTTTTTAGATACTGGTTTAAAGTATCTTATTTATTGTGAAGGTCTGTTTGGGACTGGATTAAATGCATGACATAATATAGGATTGTGGATTCAGCAGGGCAGGGTTCTAAGTAAGACTTGGAAAGTAAATAGTAATTTGATGAGCCTGGTTGATCTGGCTATTGTACTGTGTCCCTTCTTGAGGGCTGGCTAAGTAGTCTAATGCTCAGAAAAATGGATTTTCAAAAAGGTCTTGAAACAACCAATGAATTTATTTAAAATTTTGTCTTCCCTGACAAGAAAATCCTGGACCAATCAAGTCAGGTTGTTGTAGATGGTTAACTCATTGCAGTTGATTTCTCTTTTTGCTTCCAGAGGTCAGAAAAAAATCAGTTTCTAAACTTAGAGAAGAAAGTTGAAAATAGTTAAGAACTTAGGTGAGCATTATTAAATGAAGTTTATTTCCTCTGAAATTTTTCAGATGAGCCCCGGAAAGGACTTATATTTAGCTTAGCAAGAAAAATTCACATTATCAAGAGTGAAGGAAAAAAAACCACTAAGCTATGAAACCTCTTCAAAGACTTCCCTATATCATTTGCTCATTGAACACTCAAGGCTATATAGTGTTATTTGTCACTGACTTTGCAAAGGAGGAAAATACAACAAAATGTTTTCTAAGGAGGCAGCTTGTTCCATGGTAAGGCTGAGTTTAATAACCAATATTGTGCTTGGTCTAAATGTCAACTCTGTGTGTCCCCCTTCGCTGTAATGGAACCAGTAGTAAGGCACATGGAGATGATTAAGAAGATACTTTAGAAACAAACACATATTTTTGTATGAATAAAAATTAACTTAATAGAAAATAACTTTTTTGATAATCACAGATCATTAAAGAAAAATGTCACTATAAATATAACCAATGATAAAGCAGAATTCATTTGAACACAGCTTTTTTCCTGAAAGGTTTAATTATTGAAACTATTAAAAGTATGTTACAGTAATAAAAGTTTTAATTACAACATAGTTGTGTGAAATAATTAATTCTAAGTATAACATTATAGTAAATTTATGGGGTTCCATTTATCCTATTGAGACCCTTCAAGGGACGTGTTTAAGAAACAATAGGGTCTGCGTTCTGCTGAACTAATGTGTTTTGCTGCTGTTGTTAAATGGGGTGTTTAAACTGAGGAAAAATACTGCAGTGGAAAAAGAGAAAACTTTAGCCTTCCTAGAAGAAGAAAAAAATGAGAGAGAGACTATGAGTGGCTGAAAGTAGGTGGGAACCTTGCGTGAGCAGAGATGGGATGGGAGGAGATTTAAAAATGACCCCAAAGGATCCTAGAATCCTGGTATCCACACGTTTGTGTCGTGTGTTCTTCTTGAGAGTGGGTTTATTTTAGTGAGTTCATTTCTAACAGACAGACTACAATGAAGTAATGGGATATCATTCCTAAGATTAGGTTATTTGAAGACTATGGCTTCCCTTCTGAATTCTCTCTCTCTCTCTGTCTGTCTTTGGGTAGCCAGACTCCATGGTGTATATAGTCCTACGGCGAGATCTACATGACACAGAACTGGTGTGTCTGCCAGTGAGAACCTGCCATAACCACGTGAGCGAGCTGAGAAGATTCTCTCCCAGTCAAGCTTTGAGATGACTGCATCCTCAAACTGACATCTTGATTACCGCCATATGAGAAAACATGAAGGCATTCAAGTGAGCTATAAAAAAGACATTGACTCATAAAGACAATGAGAAAATAAAAATTCATTTTTAAGCTAATAGGATTTTGGAGTAATTTGTTGCATAGCAATTCACAGTGAATGCAGAGATATTTGGTGAAATTTTACTTTGCAGTACATGTGTTTGAAGTGAAGTCTCTTTCCTACTTTCCATAAAAGATCATCTCTCATTAGCTGACTATTTGAAGGGGAATATAAAGAACAAATAGCTGTTCCAGATAGGTGAGACTTCCAAGGAATCTGGGATATACATTTCTAGTTGGTTGTCATAAGTTCAGAGAGATCATTTTAGGGACACAAAGAAGGGCAAGGTAGACAGCAATGTCATTTTTAAAGGAGTTGGTCTTATCTTGCATAAATCTACATCTGACCTTTTAAGTGCTAAAGTTTAATCAATGCTTCACAGAGGAGCAATTTCATTTACTAAATAAAAGCAAGTCACTATGACAGCAATAATTATTTTTCTTTCTCTTTAAATCTTTTTTTTTTTTTTTGAGACAGAGCCTCAAGCTGTCAATGTGGGTAGAGTGTCGTGGCATTACAGGTCTCAGCAACCTCCAATTCCTGGACTCAAGTGAGTCTCCTGCCTCTGCCTCCCAAGTAGCTGGGACTACAGGTGCCCGCCACAACGCCCGGCTATTTTTGTTTGGGTTGCAACCATCATTGTTGGTTGGAGGGCCCAGGCTGGATTCGAACCCACCAGCTCAGGTTTACATGGCTGGCGCCTTAGCCGGTTGAGCCACAGGCGCCGAGTCTACTTGTTTCTTTTTATTTTTAAGGGAGCTACTAAAAAAGCTACTAAAAAAGTTAAAATTGTACATGTAGCTCACCTTATATTTCTCTTGGATAGCTCTTCCTTAAAGTATGATCAAAAGCTATAAATACTTGTTGAATCTATATAGACTGTTGGTCCTTGTGAAAGTTTCTGATGATGAAAAGGTAAATATCGATGAATCTCAGACTCTGGAGAGAGAGAAAAAAATATGTAAGCATCTATCTATGATACAGGGTAATGAGTATTGTACCTGGGCATCAATATTGTGTGGAAAAGGATATAAGATACATGATATAGGGTTGATTTATAATTATAATTCTTCTACCTGCATTCATTTTCTTCTTTGAGTCTCAGATTTCTTATCTGTATAATGGTAATCATTATATCAGCATTGGTTATTTTTGGAATGTGCATAGGGCTTAGTAGGTATTCAGTAAGTGAGATTTTGTGATGAAAGTTGTTAATCTAATGAGATTTTGTGATGAACATTCTTTGGTGCTGGGAGAAAAGAGAAAAAGAAATGCTGAATGCCCAATGATGAGGAAGTGGGAGAGGTCATGCTTACAGAATCATGTCATTTGACTGCTAAAGGATCACTAAGAATTTGCCAGATGGAGAAGGGATGGCAAAGTCAGTGATGGTAATAAAAGTGAATCCTTTTATATATTCCTCATTATATCCTAAGCATTGTGAAAACTGATTTAAACCTTTCAGAAGTGCTCTATGGTAGATGCTCAAATATTGTGTATCCCCATTTTTCAGAAGACAAGACTGGGCACAAAGTTAAATAGCTGCTCCAAGGTCGCACAGCAAAGAAGAGGCCACAGCTGAGGCTGGATCTAGGCCCGTTGGCTCCAGGGTCCATACTCCAGAGCACTCTGCTTTGCTGCCAAAAGTGAAAGTATCAAAAGTGGTGAAAGAACCTAGGAGACTGTGGGCCCTGGCTAGAATATGTGAGGGTGCTACCTCTCTCTTAAAGTGAGAATGAAGAGGATAATGAGGGTTTACTAGGAGGGGCTTTCATTGCCTTGCTAAGGAATGTGGACTTTGTTCTATAGACAGTGGGGAACCATGCAGGGTTTCTAAGTTGGGTAGTGGTATGATCAAGAGTTTTATTTCAGAAAGACTATTATAGTGACAGGATGGAGAGTGAACAGAAGCAGTTAAAGGTCAAAAGCAAAGAGCCCACCAAAGAGATTGCTACAGTGCTACTATGCTAGTCTAAGCAAGACATATTGGTGGTTTGAGCCAGGGTGGCCACAGCAAGGATACATGCAGCAGGTTGAGTCCAGAGGACTTGCTGGTAGTGGTCACGCTGTATAGATCAGTATGACGTGCTGTTATTTAATCCTTCCCAAGTGTCCATGCTCCTTTTAGCTAGCATATGCTTCCTAGTTGGTACAGATTTCTTTTTTTCGTTTCTTTCTTTTTTGCTTTCTCTCTCTCAAATTGTCTCTACACTGTTATTTATATTCTGGAGATTATAGTATGTGATAATTATTATGCTTCAGGTTACAGCTCCATGTAAAAGATAGTGTGATTATTGTTCATCTGTATTTTTCCCTAAATACTTAATGGTATATTTTTACCAGGCACCAATAATCACCTAATTGCTGTGTAGTTATTGAATTCAGATACAATGCTCTGTTAAAGATTACCCTAATTATGAGACCAGGTTATTAGATCCACTCTTTGCCTAGTTTTAGTCCTGCAGAATTTTTGAACAGCAAAAGGTTGAATAGGCATTGAAATCTCACTAGCCTTTCAGGGCCCCTCTCATTTTGCTGTTAGTTCAACCTTTGTACACAAATGGGCTGACTCTGGTCACACTCCCTGCTTTGATGAAACTAGGCAACAAGAGCCTTGAGGCCTGCCGGGAAAACCATTGTTGGCTAAAATGAGGACTCTCTCATAGGACATAAGACCTCTGTTTCTAGTTAGATTTTTCAATCACAAAAACATTTTTTATTTTCTCATTCACCATCTGTGTTCTTATTCAAATGTATACCTATGGATTAAAAATAATTAAATAACTTTGCTAGTGTTTCTAGTACTAGAAACAATAGTAGCAGTTTAACTTTCTATTTATTAAGAGGAAATTTGAGTGTAACTACATCAGTGGAAAATGTCACTGCACAGAGAATGAACGTGAAAATAGGCAAAGGATTACAATATAGTTTTTGTGGATGGAGTACGATGCTTTCTGAACCTGAGTCAAATTTTACTTATTACATGTATGCATTCACTCTCAAGGTCATTATCACACACAAGGCATACATTGTAAAGTTGCAAATCATGCACAGTGGACGGAAAAGAAAATATGTATCTATAACATTAGAGAGCCAAAACATCTTGGCAAGGTGAGGTAATGTGTTCAGACTAAAATGTCATTGTAAGATGCTTTAACTTGGTTCCCAAAAAGCAGTCACATAGGTACACATGTAGGGAGAAAAGTCTTGGATGCTATTATATAAGGGAAAGGTACAAATCTGAACTGTAGAATTGTAATGGAGATGACAACTTTATTTTATTATTATTTTGATTTCAAAATATTAATGGGATTGCATCAGGTAGTACATATATTTTCACAATGTTGATTCTTCCCAGCCATGATCCTGGTATGTTCTTCCATCTGTTAACATCCTCTGCTATTTCTTTTCTCAGTGTTTCTTAGTTCCGTCTGTAGAGATATTTCACATATTTCTTTAAATATATTCCAAGATATTTAATTTTCTTTGTGATACCTATAAAGGTTATTACATCCTTGATTTGATTCTCAACTTGACTGTTATTGTTGTATATGAAGGCGACTGATTTGTAAACATTGATTTTATATCCTGAGATGTTACTATATTTCTTGGTCACTTTCATGAGTCTTGTGGTTGAGTCCTTGGGATTTCATCGGTATAAAATCATATCACCAGAAAAGAGTGATACTCTGAGGTCCTCTGTCCTCATTTGGATACCCTTGATATTCTTCCCTTGTCTGCTTGTATCAGCTAGGACTTCTAGAACTATGTTAAATAGAACTAGTGGGCATCTTTGCCTTGTTCCAGTTCTAAGTGAGAATATCTCCATTAAAATGCCAATGGCATACTTTGAAGATTTTGAAAAAATAATTGTTCTTCATTTCATATGGAACCAGAAAAAAAAAAAAAACAAAACCAAATAGCCAACACAATTCTATGAAATAAGAGCAATTTTGGAGGCATCAACATTACCAGACTTCAGATTATACTACAAATCTATAGTGACCCAAACAGCATGAAACAGAATAGAGAACATAAAGATGAAACCAGACTCATATTACCATCTGATCTTCAATAAAGAAAACAAAAGCATACACTGGTGTCTGGGCTGAAGGACTGGAAATGGGAAGCAAAAGTATGCACAAGTCAGGCAGCTGTGGACCTTTCACGCTGTAGCTCTTATCACTTTCAAGAGTAGTATTTTTTGCCTGCCTTTGGAATCTTCTTTTTCATTTTCCTTACAAGGAAAAGAGACATTGGCAAATGAAGTCTAGCTGACTCCACAACCCCAGCTGATTTGGCACGCTGTTCTATAGCTGAAGTTTCCACTTTGATTGGATGAGACCCAAAACACAGAGTTGACGACTTTTGGTGATTAAAAGCTCCCTTGATGATTTTTAAAAGGATTATTGAAAGCTTTTAGTGTCACTGAGTAGGGAATTACACTTTACTTCTCTAAAACTACTCCAGCAATTGTACGCGGACATAGCAGACTTTCTTTCCTGCTGCACAACAATTAAGAGAATTTCCTTTTAAGAGTAGCAGCCTTTTAGTAGGAGATTAAGTGATTTCTGTATATATAATTTATAATATAAGGCACTTGGAGCTTTTTGTATAAAAGCACATTACAAAAGTAAAATTATTGTTATTTATATTGTTGTTAGCTTATTTTATCCTGTTTTGATAGGAGAAGTTAGTTTCTGAGCTCAGAGAAGGGAGAAAAGAAGGCAGAAATGTTGAAAACAAAGAAAAGAGAAGTAGATTGGATAACCATAAAATTAGGAATGAGAAACCAAAGCAGATAAAGATGAGCAGTGTACGACAGGGCCCAAGTAGAAAACTGATCAGAGATAGGAAATTTTGGATGGATTTCATTTTCCTTGAAATTATGATTTTGCTAAGTTTTGTACAAACATTTTTCTCCTTAGGTTTCCACATAAATAAGATTCTAAGAATGACAATTTACTGAAACACACACACACACACACACACACATTACCTAAACCTACAAATTATTTGAATCATCTGTTTTTTTTACATTGGCCTCTATAGGTCTGATAAAGAACCAAATGACCATAATTGAGTTTGTAATGCTTTTAAGTTAAGATACAGATTTAAAAAGATGTTTTACCTGCCTATCCTCCATTAAATCATTTGCCCTAGATACTGGTACCTGGTCTGGCTCTTTACATTTGTTATGTCTAGGGGATAGGAATGAGAATGGAAGCATAATACAATGTTTGGTTAATGTTTTAATCTTTTTAAAATAAAAACGTCACAGATTAAAGTCATCTTTTTGCTCATTATTGAGTCAAATTAATTAAAATATTCTAAGGTGTTTTAGATTAGATTCTTTGATTGTATTTAGGGTGGCGCCTGTGGCTCAAAGGAGTAGGGCACCAGCTCCATGTGCTGGAGGCGGTGGTTCAAACCCAGCCCCAGCCAAAAACAGCATAAAAAAAAAGATTATGTACTTTGATTGTATTTATATTAGGTAGGGTTATACTTGACAATATAAAACAGATAGACACCAAAAAAACAGGCTTACATAAAAGAGAAAACTTTTTTCTTTCTCAACAAAAAGGGTTGAATGTGGATGAGGCTCCCTGGTCATTAGAGACCCAGGCTCCTTCTGTCTTGTTGCTCTGCCATCCATAGAGGGTTGCCTCTTGGACCAAAATGGCTACTAGGATTTCAGCCAACACATTCCTGGTAATAGGAGGAAGTATGGGAAGAAGAAAGGTCTATAAGTCTTTTTAAGGAAACTTCCTAGAAATCTCACTAGCCCTCCTGTTTATGCCTGAAATTTGTCATACATATAACATGTAGCAAGCTGTACAACTGGCAAATACAGTTTTTGTGACAATGCACACAGCTAAAAATTTACCTTTCTGTTACCAAGGAAGATAGGGAGAATAAATATCAGAAGCTAATTTATAACTTCTGCCATAGTGTACTTTAGGTTGATTTGAAATAATTATTTCAGAAGATGGAGAATTTGATTTGCTTTAAATTCAGTTAGTTTTATTAAGTATAATGGGTGTACTGCAGTAGAATGAATACTGGAGTATTGGATTCTTGTTCTAATTTCATATGAAGTTTGCCTTCAGTATTCTTATTGCTAAATAAGGAATTTGTGTTATAGGACCTCAAGGAATTCAATCTTCTCTTATCTGGTCTCTGAGGTTTTTTTTTAAATAAAGGTAGGTGTATATGTCTATACTCACGTATGATTAAAGGACATAATTACATGATACATAATTTAAAATATATACGTATTTAATTAAAAATCCTACTTCTATCTAAATAAAACATATACATGTACAACCATATTAGTAGAGAGTGTTTAATGTTTTTAATTTTCACATTCCTTAGAAGTCAACTTTTTATCCTATAGACTAGGCCCTTCTCCCATTTTCTTGTTTTCATTACTTATCACTTTCTGTAAGAACCCATGACTTGAGAAGAATTGGAATTTGTGTTCTTACATATGTGACATAATAGAGTCCACAGCACCTTGGGGTGTCAGACACAGTAATGCTGGTGTTCCTAAGAAATAATATAGAAAATTATATTCGCTCTCTCCTATTTCCTGCTGTTTCTACTGATGTCATGGTTCTCTGTCCTGACCAGATGTGGCGTAGCACTTGGTAGAACTCTTCCTGGGACTTTCTTTGGGCCGCTTATCTACAGACCACCCAGCTGTCAGGGCACTGGGCAACTGTCCTCACTCTCAGCCATCTTCATATGTTTTACCAGATGGAATGATTCTGAAGACACTAAAGATTATGAAGACACTTGTGATAACTAATAGAGAAAGAAGCAAAATAAGGCAATAAAAACAAAAGAATATTATTTGCTTTTTCTTCCTGTTATAACTTCTCATCTTAAGGGGGAAAAAGCAATGATAATATGGCGTCATTCCTTCAAGTATAGAATAAGGCAAAGGTGTAAACAGGCAAACTGAATAAATACTGCCTATGTTGTGGAAGCAAACATCTGTTGGCTAGTTGGATGTTTTAGGTTGAACTATAGGAAATTGCTGCTATTTGAGACCAAAAAGGTCAAATACAGGTAATTTTGAATGGTTTAACCTAATACCAATAGTTGCTGTAGTGGTTACAAAATAGAGATTTGGGGTCTTAAAGCCAACATCATTTGAAGTTTCTCCTTAGCTGCATGTTTCCATTGGAAAAGCATTTAGCTATTAGAGTTTGAGTTCAAAGTAATCAAAAAAAATCCATTATTTCCAAGGTGAAAAATAAATCAAAAGTTTAAATCACATTTTTAGAAAAGGCTAGGCTTTTTTAAAAAGACAATTCTACGAAAGCAGTCCTTGAGTTTTCTAAATTTACAGATGAAGATAGATGGAACTGAAATGAAGACTTTGCAAAATAAAATCTGTAAGGAACTGAGAAAAACGACACCCTCTGATAGCCTCTGGTGCTCTACAAAGGTAAAAATACACTTTACAAGTTATTTTAATGAGCTAAGGGACATAAGTTGCCATCAGGAATGATTTGGCATCTACATAGCCAATTTTGGAGGAAACAAGATTCCTTCCCTTCACCCTGCTTGGAGCTGGCCACCTCCAATGCCCCTACCCATGGTCTAGAAGTCCCCAAGCAATTCTTCTGCCTGGGTCTACTCTCCTCAGTGTCAAGGAAGATAAAAGGAGTCCTTTTAAAAAGGGACAAGCAGAGCCAGGTTGGAGTTAATTGAGGAACTCACTGTGACCTGTTATTTTTTGACACTCCAGGGAATACGGTTGTGTCCGCTTTGGCTAGCCCTGATTTCTTTTGGATGTAGAAGTACAGCGAGCTACCTGCTGTCTCCAGGGAACAGAAACCTTATAAGTAAATGCTAAGTGCCCCGGGCAGCCAATGCATGACCCGACTGGTTACTAAGGAACCATTTTTCCCAGCTGGTTACTAAGACAGGAGGAGGGAAAGGAGGAAGAAAACAAGAACAGGATGCTGAGTGTGCCCCTTCCCCCGCCCCACCCGGCTTCATTGTGTTTTTAAATTTTAGACTCTGATAATCAACCTGAAAGAAGCAATTCCCTAAAACCTGGAATCCTCTGGATACAAATGAAAGGTCCCGAGTGGCATTTTAGGATTTTTCTCTGAATTGATATGCAAATTTCTAATTTACTTAAAGCACACTATCATGCATTATAATAAAGTCTAATACACGCTTCCATGTAATTACGTGTAATAACTAGTGATCAGTGGGAGGAGGGAAGGAGAGAAAGGAATTGTGTTTCCAGCTGGCCCTCCACACCTGCAAATAACAGACAACTCCTTTCACTGTAGAGGAAACAAGATAATGACAGTATGATATAAAATACAAACATTAATTCTTGTGAACAAAACATAAGGAAGAGGTCTATCAATTAAGATGTGTGATAGTGAGCAACTTAAATTACATGCCACATCGTCTTAAAGAAAAATAAGGACCAAGCAGAATGAAAACCTTAATTTACTGTTTATTGCCATAGTCTTATTATTTTTTAAGAGAAAGATTGATCTTAGCCACTCACCCCCTGTTTTAGGACCTACTCTTCACACTTATCTTGGTTTGATTTCAGAACTAAGTTGTAATAATATTTTCCCTCTCTCTGAAAGAATAAGTCAGGTCCTAGAGGGAAAATCCCAGGAGCCTGGTGGGGCCTCAAGTTGTGAGGAAACAAAACAATATAAGGAAATGCCTTGTGAGTAGGAAAGTGCTACCTTAATGCATGAGGCTGAAATAGTTCTGCAGGTTTTGTTATGAGAAGGGTGTTCCTGAAAAGTCATCTGCAGAAAATAATTTCTTGACATTTAAACATACATATCCATGTGTGAAGCAGTTCAACATAGTGGTGAGGATTTCTGGAGCTCTTCTGACCCAATTTTGCTTCCTAACTCCACGAATTATTAGCTGTGTGATTTTGGGCAAGATACTTATGATTCTTGAAGCCCCAGTTTTCTTTTCTATAAAATGGGAATCATAGTAACTACAACAAATATAACCACTCAATAATGTATTTGTGAGAATCAAATGAAATAGCATGCCTATTGCATACCAGGCCTACTTCTTGGGGTCCGTAGATGGTGCTTGTTAACACAAAAAACTATCTTACAGCAGTAATCATTTATATGAGAATACAACTTCTTCACAATGATTTATACTCTTCAAAAGAAATCACTAAAAATCAACAGACTGCAGAAATTTTTAATGAATGTTTTACATTTGTCATTTGTCACAGTGTAGAGTAGTCAAGAATGGGTGTCCATGGAGGTTGGGAGGAGAGTCAGCTAGTCAAATATTCAATTCCAGCTTTTCCATGTCTAATTTCATGACCTTTGGCAAGTTGATGAACTTCTCTAGGTTATTAAAAAAGGAACATCACTTTGGGGTATGTATCTGATATATACTCGATAAATTACATCTATAAAAGAGTTTTCACTTCTGTTAAATTATGTGGCATTGAAAACACAGCAATCTTTTCCTTTCTGCCATGATAGTCACTATTTCTCCAGATTTTTGTCACTTTTTAGCTTTAGAGAGAGGAACAAGATTTTTTTCCTTTATCTTATAAATCATCAAGCTCCACTGGGGAAGATAATTGAGTCCTTTGATATAATAGGGTCTGTATGAGAGATGGCAGAGTCATGAAAAGACAACAGGACTCAGGAAAGTAAAGAGAATTGTGAGGATTTAGAAGTTTGAATTCTGTAAAGCCAAGTCCCCTGAATTGCCATTGCCAATGGGCCAGGGTTAGAGATACTAGCAGAGTGCTGTGAGAAGCCCCAGAAGAAGTGGCTGTGTTTCCGAATGCCTCCCAGCACCATATCCCAGGGAATGAGTCAGGACAAGATGCCTCACTTCAGGAGTGGAATCCTTGCTTTTTTTATTGTAAAAACTTCACCATTACTGCCTCAACCTCTATATAAATTTAATTTGTCCTGTGGTTGTTCTTCAAGTCCTATTCCAAGTCAGTGATGAGGGAATGAGGAAACATCTCAGCACCAAGGACACCACACTACCAAAATGGATGGGAAAGATTCATTGCATCATATCAGGACATTCCACAAAGAGAGGGGCACCCCGAAGTGATAACAAAATGATGTACTATTGGTGCAGGTTTGAGAACATCTCTTATTTTCAATAAGAATTTTCAGTATAAGCCACAAAATCTCTGTTGAGTGTACATTATTTTCCTAGCATGGTGCCAGAGGCTGGGAATGGTGATTATGTGATTATGTTATCAGCCATACCCACAGGGATCTCAACATTTTAAGAAGAAGATGGGAATATTAACATTTTTAATCTAGTGTGGTATGTGTTGTGACAGAAGCAGATACTGATGAGAACCCTCAGTTCATCTTGATAGAAGAGGATGGGGAGACACATAAAATTAGATGGAAAAAAGGAGCAAAGTGTGCTAGGTAAAGAATAGGGAAGAGTTTTCTATGCTTAGGAAAGATATAAACTAAAGTATGGATATAGATCATGGAAATAATTATAGTAAGGAGGCTATTAGTGGAAGTGGTTGGAGATATAGTCTTAGTACACATCAGGACTAGTCAAACTTTTTCTGTCTCACCTACTCCAACTCTGATATTGCAGTGTGAAAGCTACCATCTGTAGATATGTCCTATGACAATAAATAAAATGGGCTGGACCAGATTTGGCCTGAGGGCCATAGTTTGTTGATCTCTGCCTACATTTTACTGTGATTATGATAAACCTACCAAATTCATTACATTATTATATGTAAATTGTGAAATGTCCCTTCATCTTATCTTCCAAGGTATATCTTATGACTTTTCTTTTCTTCTATTTCAGTAATCTCCTTTAGAAGTGTAAAATAAAATGAAGAATAAAATACATGGTGTTCTTTTAGTGCTTCAGTGCATCAATTTATACACATAAGTATGGATGGGATTTTCTACTTCACCTGAGGCAAAATAAATGAATGTCTAGATCATTAAATCTATAGTCAGTAGTTGATCCTTTGACAGAGGTGGATGGCATCAAAGTAACATTTGTTGATGACGACTTTGTAGGGGACACTGTATTAGATACTTTTATATATGTTACATTATAAACTCTCACATAAATGACCAGTACCATTTTGTTTCATATTTCTTTTAATTTGTCAGACTACATTTTATTTATTTGTCCTTAATTTAGAACCTATTTACTGACTTCTGCTCTCCAGCAAGATAAAGTAAAGAGATAAGAAGTAGCCTCTTAATTTATCCAAATAAAACACTGTAAAAATCCACAAATTTCAGGCATTGGAGAGGAGACAGCCCAAAATAATACTTGAGAGAATAAGAAAAAAATGTGAGCCCTGAAGTGGTCCAAGCTTAGCAGAGTGAGTTACATGGCTAGAACATAAGAATAAGAAACACAGGACAAGCCGGAGTTGAAGTAATAATGCCCTGGTTAGTGTTAGGAAAGATGTATGGATGGAAGAAGGCTCCACAGAGAGAGACAATTATCAGAAGGTCCTCACCCCAAGTGTTCAGAGGAGCACTAATCTGTAGATGTATCTGAGAAAACTGCCTAAAATTAGAACTACTTGAATGGAGTAGAGGAATAATCTTGGAGGTTACATAAGGCCAGAAATAGTTTGACCACCAGCCAAAGTGTAGACAGCTCAGCATTGTGCTCAGTACTAAGAAAAATTTTGCAACTGAGAAAAAATTAGCTCTAGGTTAAGGGCAACTCTGGTGTTACTACATAAAATTTAAAGCAAGGCTTGAAATGATTAAAGAATTTAGCATAATATAGCTGTGACCCAAGAATTTATAAAAGAAAAGAAAGAAAAGAATGTCCCTTACTTAATAATACAAAATTCACTAACTTTGACATCAAATAAAATCATTACATAGCATGTAAAGGACTAGAAAATATAAACTGTAATGAGCAGAAAGACCATTAAATCAAAACTTACCACCAAATTATGTGAATGACAAGACTAGTAATTAAGAACATTAAAATAATTATAACTTTGTCCTTGTGTTCAAGAAGGTAGAAAAAAACCCTGAATATGTAAAGGAGACACTTGGTATACATTAAAAAAATACCCAAATCATACTTTTAGAAGTGGGAAAATAATGTATGAGGTGAACACTTGTTGGAATCAATGGAAGATTAGAAACAACAGAATAAATGTTTGCTAAACTTGAAGCATAGTAATGAAAGTATCCAAAATGAAACACAAAGAGAAAAATGAGAAAAAACAAAGAGAAAAATGACTGAATAAAAGTTACAAAGAGGGAAGGGACTGAGTAAAAGTTAACAGAGCATCAGTGAGCTGAGTATACATAAACTTGAGTCCCCAAAGGGGAATGGAGAGAAATAAATGGGAGAAAAAAAGGATTTTTTAAAAAAGAAACTTGAAATGTTTCTAAATGTGATGAAAAAATACAAACTTCAGATGTAAGACTCTTAGGGAACCTCAAGGAAAACCACACCAAGACACATTATAATCAAATTAAAATCAATGATGAAGAGGAAATCTTAAAGTGGCCATAGGAAAAGCACAGTATGTACTGACAAACAACCACAGGAATGACAGCAGACTTCACAGTGGAAATAATACAGGCTTGAAGGAAGTGGAATGACTTTTTGAAGTACTGAACAAAACAAGTATTGACCTAGAATTCTTACCCAGTGGAAGTATACTTAAAAGAAGAAGAAAAATAAAACTTTTTCATACATACAAAAAAAAAATAGAAGAATTCATCATCACCAGTCTTGTATTACAACAAATATTAAGGAAAATCTTTTAGGCAGAAAGAAAATATCATCAATGTGGTCTGAATATATACAAAATGATAAAGAGTAGCTGAAATGGTATATAGGTGGGTAAATATAAGACATTTTCTTTTAAATATATATTAAATATATTTTCCTATATATCTATAGTTGACCAGTTGAAGAGAAAGTCATTATAATATATTGTGGGTTTTATTCAAAAAGTAGAAGTAAAATGTATGCTATATTTACAAAATCACATAAACTGAAAGGAAATGGAAATAAAAACCTTAAAGTATTGTAAGTTCCTAATGTTCTATGTAAAATGGCACAATATTATTTGAATGTACAATGTGTAAGTTAAATTTGTATTGAAGTAACCACTAATATAACTCATACACCAATGGAGAAAAAGATGGAATTATAAAAGTATACATCAACAAGGACATATTAATAGAAAAAATGAAAAAAAGGATATAAAACAAATACCAGTATTTTAGATTTAGATACAACCATATTGATAATCACATGAAGTTTAAATGAACTGAAAAGCCCAAATGGAAAGCAAATATTTTAGATTGCATAGAAAGTAAAACCCAACTATTTATTGCCTACAGACTAATGTACCTTAAATATGATACAAAGAGGTTAAAATAGAAGCAAAAATACCATGATAAACTAGTGAACAGAAAGCTGGAGTAAATATGGATTAAGTAGATTTCAAAGTAAATAAAATGATCATAGATAAAGAGCTTAGTTTTCTGAACATAAAAAAGATCAGTTAATCAACAGTATATAAGCACGCTAAACATATCACACCTATCAATGGGGCTTCAAAATATGTTAACCAGAGCTGCTCTAAATATAAGGTGAAAAATGAAATTTACAAATATAATGGGAAATTTCAATACTCTTCTCTCAATAATTTATACATGTTTGCCAAACAGTAAGAAGAAGGGAAATTTTATTAATACTATCAATAAATTAATAATATTGACATTTATAAAATATATGTTCCTTTCAAATATAGATGTAACCATTTACTATGATAAAACATTAATACTATGAGCTGGAAACCTAGTCTCAATGCATTTTAAAATATTCAAGTTGTACAAAGTATTTTCTCTGAGCACATGGAAATTAGACGCTAATAATGCAAAACTATCTGGAAAATGCTCAAATATTTGCAAAACTAAATACACGTCTAAAAAAACCACAAGGAACTTTAAAAAATAAGCCCTCAAATTTCAAAATTTATTGAATGCAGATAAAGCAATACCAGCGGGGCATTTATAGCACTAAACTTTTATATTGGAAAAGAAATTTTCAAATAAGTGACCTGAGATTACATATTATGACACTTATAAAGAGCAAATTAAACTCATAACAAAGAGAAGGAAATAAATGACAAGGTAAAAGCGGAAATCAATAAAATAGAAATAAAAAGAGAAGTCAATTAACTCCAAAGGTGAATTTTTGAGATCAACAAAATCTAACTAAACTGACAAGGAAAAAAATTAGGGAAGACACAAATTACCAATGTCAGAAATGAAAAGGCAAATATCATGACAGATCTTATGAACATTAAAAAATATTTAGGAATTAGTGTTATCTTAATAAATTCAACAACTTGGATGAAACACTAAAATTACTTGAAAATCACAAACTACCGAAGGCCACTCAAGAAGAATTAAATAATTTGAATATCCCTATACCTACTTAACACCTAGTGTGTAGGTGTCATTAAAACCTTCCCAAAAAGACAACTTAGGCTCAAATGGCTTCATGGGTGAATTTGACTAAATATTAGAGTAAAATATAAGATAATGTCTACATAAGGTATTCTGGAAAAATTAAGAGAAGGAAACTTTTCCCAACACATTCTATGAGGCCATCATTACCATGATATAAAAACCAGCCCAATTATCAAGCTTTTGTCTGATTCAAAATATGCAAATATCCTTTCCCATTGGGTAGGTTGTCTATTTGCTTTGGTTGTTGTCTCCTTAGCTGTACAGAAGCTTTTGAGTTTAATTAAGTCTCATTTGTTTATTTTTGATGTTGTTGCACTTGCCATGGCAGTCTTTTTCATGAAGTCTTTCCCCAGGCCTGTATCTTCCAGTGTTTTTCCTATGCTTTCTTTCAGGATTTTTATTGTGTCATGCCTTCAATTTAAGTCCTTTATCCATCTTGAATCAATTTTTGTGAGTGGAGAAAGGTGAGGGTCCAGTTTCAGTCTTTTACATGTGGATATACAGTTCTCCCAGCACCATTTATTGAATAGGGAGTCTTTCCCCCAAGGTATGTTCTTGATTAGTTTATGGAAGATTAGGTGGTTGTAAGATGTTAGTTTCATTTCCTGGTTTTCTATTTGATTCCAAATGTCTATGTCTTTATTTTTGTGTCAGTATTTTTGTGCCATTGTGACCTCTATGGCTTTGTAGTATAGCCTAAAATCTGGTATGGTGATGCCCCCAGCTTTGTTTTTATTACTAAGAACTGCCTTAGCTATGCGGGTTTTTTTCTGATTCCATATATAATGCAGAATCATTTTTTCCAAATCTTGAAAGTATGATGTTGGCATCTTAATAGGGATGGTATTAAATAGGTAGATTGCTTTGGGAAGTATAGACATTTTAACAATGTTGATTCTTCCCAGCCAAGAGCATGGTATGTTCTTCCATTTGTTAATATCCTTTGCTGTTTCCTTTCTTAGGATTTCATAATTTTCTTTATAGAAGTCCTTCGCCTCCTTTGTTAGGTATGTACCAAAAGCATCTATACAGCTAAGGAGACAACAACCAAAGCAAATAGACAACCTACCCAATGGGAAAGGATATTTGCATATTTTGAATCAGACAAAAGCTTGATAACTAGAATATATAGAGAATTCAAATTAATCCACATGAAAAAAAAGCCAACAATCTCATATATCAACGGGCAAGGGACATGAATAGAACCTTCTCTAAAGAAAACAGATGAATGGCTAACAAACTTATGAAAAAATGCTCATCATCCCTAATTATTAGAGAAATGCAAATCAAAACCACCCTGAGATACCATCTAACCCCCCCTGGCCCACATCACAAAATCTCAAAACTGCAGATGCTGGCGTGGATGTGGAGAGAAGGGAACACTTTTACACTGCTGGTGGGACTGCAAACTGATACAACCTTTTTGGAAGAAAGTATGGCGAACTTTCTAAGAACTCAAGCTAGACCTGCCATTTGATCCTGCAATCCCATTGCTGGGCATCTACCCAGAAGGGAAAAAATCCTTTTATCATAAAGACATTTGCACTAGGCTGTTTATTGCAGCTCAATATACAATCGCCAAAATGTGGAAACAGCCTAAACGCCCACCAACCCAGGAATGGATTAACAAACTGTGGAATATGTACACTATGGAATACTATTCAGCCATTAAAAAAATGGAGACTTTACAGCCTTTTTATTAACCTGAAGTGGAACACATTATTCTTAGTAAAGCATCACAAGAATGGAGAAGCATGAATCCCACATACTCTATTTTGATATTAGGACAATTAATGACAATTAATGACACGGTGGAGGTGAGGGAAGGGGAGAGCAGAGAGGGAAAGAATAAGTGGAGGGGTGGGTAAAGGAAGACCAGAGAGAGGGAAGGAGTGAGGGGGCTGGGGTCTTGGTGTGTGCCATTCCTTTTGGGGGCAAAACTTGATTGTAAGAGGGGCGGTTACCCAACAAATGCAATCAGTGTAACATGGTTTCTTGTGCCCTTAGTGAATCCCCAACAATAAAAAAAAAAGCCCAAGATATTTTAAGAAAAGAAAGTCCATCTCACTTATAAATACAGACACATTGAAAAGTCTTGACAAAATGAACCTGAACAATCTATATAATGGATAACATATCATGATCAAGTGAAGTTTATCCCGGGGATGTAACACTGATTCCATATTCCAACATCAATCAGTACAATTTACATCAAAAGATAAAGAACATCTTTCTTTAAGGCTGCATAGTATTCCATGGTATACATGTACCACAATTTATGAATCTATTCGTGGGTCGATGGGCATTTGGGCTTTTATTGCAGCCCAATTCATAATTGCTAAGTCGTGGAAGAAGCTTTTTTAAATTTTTTATATTATTTTTTCTTCATTAAATCATAATGATCTACATTAATTCATTTACAGGGTACAATGTGCTGATTTGATATACACTGTGGAATGCTTACATTGTATTGATAACCATGACCTTGCTTACTTATCTGTTGTGGTATAACATTTATACACTACTCTTAATAGTTTTGAAATGCACCATTGCATTATGAACATAAGGTGAGGGTCCCCAGTTTGGCAGCCCAGGTCTAGAATTCTAATGCAATTGTCCCAGGTAGCACAATCACTGTTTAGATGGGAGTGTTCAGATGATGTCAGGCAACCTGACAGCAGGGATCCACAGGCAACTCAAACCTGGAACCCCGAGAGGCTGGAGCTTGACTCCCTCCAGTGCTCAATTGAGTCAGGAAGTTCCACCCAGCCAAAAAGTCAGTCCAGGGGAATAGGTGCCTCCTTCCCCACCTTACTCTCCCTGCCGCTGGTAACCTTGTGGTTCTATGGCCCATCTCTTTTCATTGAGCAACAGAGTCAGAGATATAAGCCTAACAGAGTCAAACCGTATTCAGTGTTTCCTCCCACACTGCACTCTGCCACCAGGGCAACCTCAAGGAACTAAAGCCCAGCTCCTTCCAGTGCTCAACAGCATCTAGGGAGTGCTTTACCAGAGTCAATCCCGAGGTATAATCATAGCAGTCTGTGGGTGTGTACAGTCTCGCCCGTATTCCTTTTATTTCTCTCCCACAGTGTCTGCGTCTCTGCACCAGCAGCATTCCACCAGCAGCACCCATAGAGGTCAATGCCCACTCCCTCCCATAGTCAACAGAATCGTAAAAGTGTTTCTCCAAAATCTAACCCAGGGCATGAGTCCTGCTGTGGCCAGGTAATGTCATGGGGCTGTGTTTCTCCTCCCACTTGTTCCTTTCTCTCCACACACCCCCTAATTTCCAATCAAGTCACTGTTTCAGCACAGTCATGTAGTGGCCCACGCAATGCTCAGACCTCTCAAGGAATTGCCAAACACTATGTGCTCTGCAGTGGAAAAGCTTTCAGACTTCCAGGTAAGAGGGGAAGAGTGGACTGTGAGTTCCAAATTGTGGGGAAAATAGTTGTTCAATTTTATGCCAAGCAACACAATGCCTAGGCTCATGGGTGGAACCTCTCTAGAGAAGGAGTTCCAGTGTTTAGCATCTCTCTCCCATGGGGTAAAACAGGTCTTCTGAACACTGCTCACTTGTAAAAAGCACACAGCAAGCCACTCTCATGAGAAAGGGGTCTCTCATCCACTTCCAATGTGTTTTGTACCCGGTTTGTTTCTTTGTAGTCACAGCTTGCCTCAGCAGGGATGATGTGCACTCATCAATCTTTCTTAGCTCAACTCCCAACCTTCAATTTCATTGAGTTCATTCTGTCCATTATCTCTTCCTCTGAATGAAAACCTCTGTCAAAAGATGGCTCCAGTTGGCCCTTTTACCTCCTGCCTAGATGACAATTTCTTAACTAGGGTAGAAATCACACTAACAATAAGAAAAAAAATAGATGTGTTTATTTATGTTAAAGTTATAAATCAATGTAAAGATACCATTAAAATATTAAATGACAACTCTCAACTAGAAAAATTTGTACAAGTACATATTAAGAAATCCCATAAATTCAAGAAAACTAACCTAAACTCTTAAGAAAATGGACAAGAGAAACACTTTACAAAAGAAGATAACCATGTGAGAAAAACAAGAACAAAAGCAACAACAAAAATAAAAACACATAAGAAGGAACTAAACTTTATTACATTGAAGGGGAAAATGAATTAAGTCCTTGAGGCAATGTGTACCCTAATTGCCCTGATTTGATCATTATACATGCTTATAACAGTATTTCGCATGTACCCAATAAATAATTATATATATTATATATATATAAAAATTAAATGAGGTCCCACCAAATACTCTCCCTCCTCCTAATGTGTACAACACAATGGTACATTTCAAAATTATTAAGAATAGAGCATAAATGTCTTACCATAACAAAGTAAATGAGGAGACGGTTATGTTAATCAGTTAGATGTAAGCATTCCACACTGAATATCAAATCAGTACATTGTACCCCATAAATGCTTTAATGTACACAGTTATGATTTAATAAAGAAAAATTAAAATGTAAATATTAAAAAAATTGAATGCACAATACAATATCACTGTACACCCATGAGAATGGACAATTATTAAAAAGAAAGTATCAAGTTACGGATTTTTGTTTATGATCCCAGTCTGCCTCTCTAATTTTATATATTGTTTCTTTCCTTACTACCTATACTTTTTTAAACTTTCTTTTTTTGCTAGGTTTAATTTTGTTCTTCAAATTTTTTCTTCTTGGAATTCATGTATGGATGTTCACACGACTATATCTTACTCATCATGTGTATTTCAGTGTATGTGTCATCTTTTAAAAGAAACTATTGCCACTCTGATTTATATTTTATATTTGATGACTCCTCTCAAATTATTTTATCTCTTTGGTTATGTATTTCCGTCTTGTCATAGTAGAATATAAACTTCATAAGATGAGCACCTCATCTTTCCTGTTTACTACTGTGTTTCAACCACCTAATTGGTGGCACAGAAATAGTTTTGAGTGAAAGATTATATTCAGAAATAAAATGTTTATCTCTTCTATGGTTTGAATGTTTGTCTCTTCGAAAACTCACATGTTGAAATCTTAATCCCCACTGTAGCAGTTTTGGGAGGTGGGGATTAATGAGAGGTGTTTAGGTCATGAGGGCTGTATCCCCATATATAATTTAATGCTGCAACAAAAAGATCTTTTGAAATTGAGTTTATCTCCTTTTGCTATTATGCCGTATGGAGAACAGTGTTCCTCTACTGTGGAGGATGGAATTCCTGGATGCCATCTTAGGAAGCAGAAACCTAGTCTTTATCAGATGGTAAATCTGCTGGCACCTTGACTTTGGACTTTCCAGCCTCCAGAGCTGCAAAAAAAAAAAAAAAGAAAGAAATTTCTGTCATTTACAAATTACCCAGTTTCAGGTATTTTCTTACAACAATAGAAAACAGACTAAGATAATCTTCAACATAAATATTTACGTTAGCTCCAGAAAAAATATAAACAATTGTCTATTTGTTATTTTCACCTGAGTATCTCAAAAGCATTCAAACTTAACATATTTACTACAAGCAATTCAAAATCTTGTGCTATTTAGTTTTTTCCAATGTAATTCAATAAGGTCATTATGCATCCAGTTTTTCAAGTCTAGCTACTATTTTTGACACTTATCTGCTGTCCTTCAATGCTATTCACATCTAATTAATCACCAAGTCCAATAAATATTATATTCCAAACATCTCTTGAGTTTATCCTATTTTCCATTTTTATCACCAGAACCATATTAATGCAAACCACCTTCATCTGCAGAATAAATTATTATAAGAATCTACTATTTTCCACCTCTCCACACCACTCCTATCTGGTCTTATCCTTCTCCAGTCCATTAGGGCACTGGCCCCATATGCTGGAGGTGGTGGGTTACAACCCAGCCCTGGCCAAAAACAGCAAAAAAAAAAAAAAAATTTTGTAGTCCAAGGGTCTATAAGTAAAGATTGATCTGTATCATTCTTCACTGCACCACTTCACAATCTTAAGGTACTTCAATTGTGTATTATTGTTCTAAGAATAAGGAAGAAATATTCCTGGTCTGGTCTTCACCTGACCTTTGGCCTCTTTTGTCAGAAACTCTCTGCTCTAGTCACACCGGATTTTCTTACTTTCTTTTGACATTCCTTTTCTCATCTGCCTAAAAGTCTTTCAACTGGTTTCTTCTTCTTAGAATTTACTCTCAGTCCCTTTCTACTTTGTTCAGATAATCCAGGAGAACATCAGTTTCTTGGATATGTCAGATCTCCATAATATAGCCTCACCTTCAAAGACCTTACTATATTTGTGTTTATACACTTATTTGACTGTTTACAAGTATGATGTGTATCTTCATTACAAGACTTTAAACTCATGTAATGTAAGGTTCATCTCTTGTCTTTATGTCCTAACCATTTATCTCCAACACCTAGTATAGCACTTGACACAAGCCAAGAGTTCAGCAACTATAATCTATGTTAAAGAGTCCACATTGTTTTTTACAGAAAGCAAGTCAAGGATCATTTAAAATCTACACTAAATATTTCAAATAAAGATAATTTTATAAAGCAAATTACTTTTTTCCAAAATATATTGTGAATAGATAAAAATTTATATGTATTGCTTTGTTCAGAGAAATCTACATTAATGGGTTATTTTTTATGTTTGCCTCCTATTACAGCTAGAGCTCTAGAAATGTTAGTGGGAAAAGTCTGTAATAAAAATACTTATAGACATTATATATAAGAACAAATTGTAGAGAAAGAAATAATATTCTTATAGATGGGGTAAATTAATAAATTTTCAATATAAAAGTAATAAGCACACAAAATTTTCATGTGAGATCTAATAGGCCAGTTGACAAAAGCAGAATGATAATTTACTCCTGAAAAATCCACTCATCTATTTTAGAATCAGGGTATCATCCCAATCAAATCTAAGCATTTTCATGCATTTTATCTCAAAATAAATTCAGAAAAAGTTCAGTTGAAAAATGAAAAAATAGTTACAGCCTTTCAATGTGACACATTTTAAACACAGGAAGATGAAAATGACATGCCTGACCTTAAAATGCAATGGTCCTTTTTGTAGATAATTCTGTTTGTGTTAGGCATGTCAATCAAGTATTTCATGAATATATTTTAGCAACTGTGAAATTTGATTAAAATTTAATATAGGCTCACTTCTTCCCTAAGTCAAAATGAATTTAGATGGTTAACTATCTGTGAAATTGTGGTTTTACTTGTTAATTGCTCATGATCTTTTTAAGAAGTGAACTTACTTTTACTTTGTTCTAAAAACTGATAGGTATTACTTGATCACAATTTGATTATCTACCTATTCCCAACACAGCATCTAATAAGAAAAAAGTTATGTGTATTAATTATATTTTCTTCATGAAGATCACAGTGTATACTTATGTGAGTACACACACACATACACACACACACATGTTTATAAACACACTTCTGAAAATTCATTATTTCCAGAGAATTCTTATGAAAATTGAGACTAAGAAAAATGTTTGCTTAATGAGCAATGGTAGTATATAAATTAATGAACATTTGTAACTTGTGATATATCGAGACCTTAGAAAACGTAAAATAACATTTCCCATTATTTACTATAGGAAGATGTCTAAGGAAAGTAACTCACAAAGCAATTACTAACGGTGAATACAAAATGCTTGCCTCTCCTCATAGGGTGCAAGCATAAGTAATTACTCAGATAAGAAGAGGAAATACATTTTATATCATAAGTGGCATCTTACAATACTTGCAACCTTCCTCATATAGGACTTTTATTAGGAAGGATTTGCAACCTTTCTCATATAAATACTAACCCCATTTATATTATTCTAAGCCCATTGTACAAGATTACAAGAATATTGAATCCTGTTGGGGAGCGAAAATACAGAATATTAAGTGGAGCAAGCAACAAGTATAAGTGGATCTTGGTACTTCACTTATTTACCTTTCATGATCTTTATTTTATCATCTACTATCATCTAACTGTATGCTCTGGATAGGACTTGATTACATGTTTTAAGTGATTTTCAAGATCCTATGGGAGATAAGAAACATGAGAAATTAGGAAACAAGACAGTGTATTCATTTTCTATTGCTGTGTAATAAATTATCACAGACTGAGTGGCTTAAAACAGCACTCATTTATTAGCTGATAGTTCTGTAGATTAGAAGCTCAAGCAGGCTTGATTTGTTCTGGTTATCATGGTACGAAAAGTATAAATACAAGGTGGTAGCCAGGATGGACTCTAATCTAAAAACTATAGAACACACAATACTGAATGCTGGGAAGAGTAGCAGAAAGGGAAGACTAAGGAGAGATTTGTTAAAGATTATGAAATTTCAGGTAGATAGAACAAATTCTAGAGTTCTATAGCACTGTGCAGGCAGAATGAGGACAAAAGATCCTATTTTTGGCAAGGAAAAACACCCCCAGAAAAAGGGAAAAATTAAAAAGTAATCTGAGTACACTGGAAAAAAGAAAAGTCAGCTAGTTAACTTTATCTGAGCAAGTTTCCTGCTTTTCTACTGGCTTATTGGAAACACAGCTTGCAAACATCCCTAATGGGTCTGAGAACATTCTGAAGAAAGTAATGGCCACAGAAGATGCTATGGCAAGGCCTGGCAAGATACATTAACTAGGCCATTTAATTCCCATTAAATAGTCAAAGCAAATATCCATTGTGGTGATTTGTATTTACCTGGAGTAGTGATCAAGGGAACACAGCTCAAGCTCTGAAATATAGGTAGGAGGGATTATATCCCTTATTGCAGAGAAAGAACCTCTGTTGTGGTGATGAGAAGAAAATTCCTCTCTCCCACTGGTACTACAGATGACAGTGATGCCAGTAGTGTTTTACTCCACAGTGAACTACGGGGATTAACACCTCCCTAAACATCTGTGTGTTTCACCACAAACAGAAGGCTGTCCACACATAAGGCTTGAGTTCCGGATTTCTCAAGACTGCTCAGATCCTTAATGAGTATAGAAACAACAGGAATTGATATGCTCACTCAGAGAAACTGCTGTTGTCCTTGTCCCTCAGCTTATCCTTTGAGCTAATAAGCAAATAGCCTTAAATAAAAACGAAGTGGAATTGATACTTGGGGCCACTGTTGGAACCCACAAAATGTTGGTGGTCCCCTGTGTTCCCACTTTTGAAAATTGTATTCTGTGCGTCTTACCTATTTCTTTCTCATCATTTCTAATTTTATATTTCTTCAGTCAGTTGCGACAAGATCCACAAGTGTTAAGTGATCCTAGCCTTAGGGTGGGACTCCAGCACCACTATTGGATGACAACACTTAGCAAAAAATAGCAATATGGTTTCAAATGGCTAGAGGGTATTGAATGTTCCCCAAAACAACAACCAAAATGGACATAAATTATTTCCTTAGGCAGACATCTGGAAGAGTTTTTTCATATTACATTTTTGAACTCTTAACAATTTTAAGTCTTTTTTTCCATCCGAATTATTTTTTGTGAGTGGTGAGATATAGCGGTCCTATTTCATTCTTCTGCATGTGGTTACCCAATTTTCCCAGCATCATTTATTGAATAGGGAATCTTTTTCTCAAGTGTGTGTTGTTGCCTGCCTTGTAAAAAATCAATTGTAAGTAGATTTGTAAAAAATCAGTTGTCTGTAAGAGCTTTGTGGTCTCTTTTCTGTTTCTTTACTCTATATCTCTATTTTTGTATAAATATCATGCTATTGTTGTTACAAAAGTTGTGTAATATAGTTTGAAGTCTGGTAATGTGATACCTCCTAGCTTTGTTCTTTTTTTTTTTTTTTTTTTTGTAGAGACAGAGTCTCATTTTATCACCCTCAGTAGAGTGCCCTGGCGTCACACAGCTCACAGCAACCTCCAACTCCTGGGCTTAAGCAATTCTCTTGCCTCAGCCTCCCGAGTAGTTGGGACTACAGGCACCCATCACAACGCACAGCTATTTTTCTGTTTTGCAGTTCAGCCGAGGCCAGGTTTGAATCCTCCACCTTTGGTATATGGGGTGAGCGCCCCACTTGATGAGTCACAGGTGCCACCCTCTAGCTTTTTTCTTTAGACTTAAGATTGCTTTGGCAATTTAGACTCTTTTCTGGTTCCAGACAATGTGTAAAATTATTTTTTGTAGATCTATGAAATATCTTGTTGGTACTTTGATGGAGATTTCATTGAACCTGTAAATCACTTTGGGTAGGAAGAACATTTTAATAATGTTAATTCTACTTATCAATGAGCATGATGTGTCTTTTCATTTGTTTGTGTCCTCTGCAATTTCCTTCCTCAGTGTTTTGTAGTTCTCCTTGAGATCTTTTCATCTCTTCAAGTATACTTCTAGGTGTTTTATTTTCTTTGTAGGTATTATGAACTGTTTTCAGCCTTTGATATGACTCTCAGCTTGACTGTTAGTGGTATGAAGAAATGCGACTGATTTATTTACTTTGATTTTGCAATCAAAGACTTTGCTGAATGTGTTTATAACTTCCAGGAGTCTTCTGGTGAAGTATTTGAAGTTTTCTAGATACAAAATTCTATTTTCAATGGAAAGTGGTAGTTTGATCTCCTCATACACTTTATTTCTTTCCCATGCCTGATTGTTTTGACTAAGACTTCCAGCACTATGTTGAATAGAAGTGGAGACAGTGGACACTGTTCTTGTTCCAGTTCTGAAAGAGAATATGTTTGATTTTCCCCCATTTATCATGATGTTGGCTGTGGACTTGTCATGTATGAAAATAATTTTAAAATAGTTTCCTTCTATGCCTAGTGTGTTCAGTTTTTATCATGAAAATATACTGAATTTTATCAAATACTTTCCTGCATCTGTTGACATGAACATATTAGCTTTGTTTTTACTTCTATTATGTGGTGAATCTCATTTTTTGATTTACATATGCTGGGCCATCCTCACATCCCTGGGATAAAGCCCCAGTGATCACAGTGGATTATTTTTACTTTTTGAGGCAGAGTCTCACTCTGCTGCCCCAGGCAAGAGTGCTATGTGGTCAGCCTAGCTTACAGTTACCTCAAACACCTGGTTCAAGCTAGCCTCCTGCCTCAGACACCCAAGTAGCTGAGACTACATTCTTCAATGCCCAACTAATTTTTCTATTTTTAGTAGAGATGGGATCTCATTATTAATCACTCTGGTCTCAAACTCCTGACCTCAAGTAGTCCTTCCACCTTGGCCTCCCAGAGGCCTCAAATTATAGGCAGGAACTACTGTGGCTAGCCCACGGTGGATTATTTATTTTCTGAATTGCCATTTAATTTGATTTGCTAGTAATTTATTGAAGAATTCTGCATCCATATTAATAAGAGATACTGGTTTGCATTTTGCTGTTTTTAGCTTTGGCATCAAGGTAAACTGGCCTCATAGAATGAGTTCAGGAGGATTCCCTCCTTTGTAGCTATGGTAATTGTATTGTAAAATAGGAATAATTCCTGCAGTAGATCTGGTGGAATTCAGCTATGTCAGTCTGATTTTGGGCCTTTTAAAAATGCATTTTATTATTTTTTCTATGTCACTACTTGTTATTCGTTTGATCTGGAGTTTTATTTCTTCCTCATTGAATCTTGGAAGGTTATGTTTACAGAAATTTGTCCATTTCCTCTATATTTTCAAGTTTATGTACCTAGAAAGAGTCATACTATTCATGTATGATGTTTTGTATTTCTTTGGTATCATTTATCTAGCAATAACTGTCTATTTTGTTTTATCTTTTAAAAGAAAAACCTTTTTGTTTCATGGATCCTTTGTAGTTTTGTGTTTTTTCTATTTTATTTAGTTCTGTTTTAACCTTTGTTATTTCTTTTACTAGGCAGCCTTTGGGTTTCTTTCACTCTTCTTGTTGTCTGAGACTTGACATTAGGTTGTGAAATTGTGATCTTTTTCTCTTATTGATGTAGGCATTTAAGGCTATGAATTTTTCCCTGAGGAATGCTTTTGCTGAGTCCAAAAGATTTTGAGAGCTTATATCCTCTTTGTCATTCAGTTTCAAGAATCCTTTGATTTCCATCATAGTTTCATTCTTGATCCAATAGTCATTTGGCAAGAGGTTGTTTAATTGCTATGACTTTGTATTGGTTTTAGTGTTTATTTTGTGATGGATTTCTATTTTTATTCCATTGTTATCTGAGAAGATACTTGGTATGCTTTCAATTGGGGGGGGTTATTGAAAACTTTTTTGTGGTCTAGGATATGATCAATCTTGGAGAATGTCTATGTACTGCTTGACATGTATGAATGTATAATCAGTACTTTGGGGGAAGAAGATTCTGTAAATGACTGTTAGGTTTATTTGATTTATAGTCCAGTTTTAGGTCATTGTTTATTTATTTATTTTCTGTTAGATGATTTTTCTAGCTCTGACAAGGGAGTGATGAAGTGTCCTCCAATTATATCGGTGCTATTTATTTATTTTCCTCACTCTAGTGAATTTTGCTTTATGTTTCTGGGAGCTCCTGTGTTAAGCATGATTTAGGATTGTTATGTCTTCTTGTTGAATTGTTCTCATTACCATTATATGATTACTCTACTGTATTTGTTTATCTTTGTAGGTTTAAAATAAATTTTACCTAATATGATAAAAGAATTTATATACAATAAAGTGTGCTGAGAAAATTGAATACCTACATGCACAATAACGAAACTGGATCAATGGATAAAAGACTTAAGTGAAAGACATGAAACCATAAGATTACTAGAATTAAATAATAGGAAAACTCTTCTCGATATCAGTCTTAGCAAAGAATTTATGACTAAGACTCTAATAGCAATTACAGCAATAACAAAAATAAATGGAATTTGATTAAGCTAATATTCTCTGCACAGCTAAGGAAATAATCAGCAAAGCATGGAGACAACCTACAGAATGATAGAAAATGTTAACAAGCTATACAGCCAATAAAGGTCTAATCAAGAATCTATAAAGAATTCAAGCAAATCAGTAAGAAAAAAAATAAAAAGTGAGCAAAAGACATGAAGAGAAGTTTTCCAAAAGTACAGATACAGATGGCAAATAAACATATGGAAAAAAGTGCTCAACATCACTAATCATCAGGGAAATGCAAATTGAAACCAAAATGTGATATAACTTTATCTCAGTTATAATTGATCCCCAAACAATAGATGCTAGTGTGGATGTAGAGAATAAAGAATAGTTGCACACTCTTAGTAGGACTCAACTTAGTACTACCCCTGTGGAAAATACTATGGAGATTTCTCAAGGAACTAATAATAGACTTATCATTTGACCTAGTGATTCCACTATGAGGTATCTACTCAAAGGAATAAGTCATTTTTATTAAAAAGACTTCTTAACTCAAATGCTTATTGCAGTATAATTTGCAATTGAAAGATTGGAATCAACCTATGTTCTTATCAATTTATGAGTTAATTAATAAAATGTATAATATGTATGCAATGGAATACTACTAATCTATAAAAAGGGATGACTTAATGTCTTTAACGATAATTTGGGTGGAGCTGGAAACCATTTTCCTAAGTATCTTGAGAATGGAAAAAATAAACACCACATATACTCACTATTAAATTGTAACTAACCATTGAGTACACACATACACAGAGGGAAACAAAATCCTGAGGAAATCAACCATTGGTAGAGGGAGGAGTGGAGAGGCAAAGAACTATCTAACAGGTACAATGGACACTATTTGAGAGGTTAGAACACTTATAGCTGCGATTCAAGCTTAACAAATGTGATTCATGTAACCAAAATATTATGTTTCTCCCACACCTAGTTTTTGAGGTTTTTATTATAAAGAGTTGCTATATTTTATTAAATTATCTTTATGTTCTATTGGTATAATCATATAGCTTTTGCTTTTAATTCTGCTACATTGTGAATCACATTTATCAAGGTACACATGTTTAACCATTCCTGAATCTCTGCATTGAAACACATTTGATTATGATGAATTAACTTTTTTGATATACTGTTTAATTCAGTTTGCTGGTATTTTGTTGATGATATTTGCATTTGTATTTCTGAGGAATGTTTGTCCATAATTTTCTTTTATATTTTGGTTTCAAAGTAATATTGGCTTCACTGGATGGGTTAAGTAAGATCCCATCATTCTCAAGATTATGGAACAGCTTTACTGGATATATATCTCTTCTTTTTTATAGGCCTGAATTTGGCTATGAATCGATCTCATCCTTCTCATTTTTTGTTGGAATGCTTTTTAAAAAAATTATTACCTCAATCTAACTACTCATTATTGATCTGTTCAGGATGCCTATTTCTTCCTTATTTAAGCATGGACTGTTTCCTTTATAATAAATACAGTAATTTCCTCTAGATTTTCTAGTTCGTGTGCACAAAGATTTTCATAGTAGTGTTGGAAGATATTTTCTATTGCAATGATATCAGTTAGACTGTCTCCTTTTCCATTTTTTGATCCTACTTATTTAAATTATTTCTCTTCTACTTCTGGTTAATCTAGCTAATGGTCTATCACTTTTATGTTTTTAAAGAGCCAATTATTTTCTTCAATGTATTTTGTAATTTGGGAGAAGTTTCCATTTCATTTAGTTATGCTTTTTTCTAAACTTTTTTTCTTCTGTAAACTGTAAACTTTTCTCTTAACACTGCTTTTACTATATTCCAAAAATTTTGGAAGTTGTGTCACATTTTAGTTCAATTAATAAATGGTTTTATTTCCATTTTTATTTCATTATTAACCCAAGGATCATTTGTCAGCATGTTGTGTAATTTTCATGTATTCGTGTGATTTTGAGATTTCTTCTTGGAATTGATCTCTAGTTTTATTACACTAAATTTTGAGAAGATACTTGGTATGATTTTGATTTTTCAAAATTATCTGAAGTTTGTTTTATGACATAATAGAAGATATATCTTGAAGAATGTCCCATATGTTGATGGGATGCATGTATATTCTGGAGTTTGAGGTGAAATATTCTGTAAATATTTGTTAGGTCCAATGTTTTTCTAGGGTCCCTTATAAGTCTCATATATTTTTGTTGATTTTCCACCTCAATTATATGTCTAGTTCTGTCTGGGGAGTGTTCAAGTAACTGGCTTTTGTAATGTCACTGTTTATGTCTTTCCTTAAAACTAGTAAAATTTGTTTTAGAATCTGTGAGCTCTGGTTGTTGGTGCATATATGTTTATGATTGTTTTATCCTCCTGATAAATTGATCACTTAATCATTATATAATGACCATCTTTTGTTACCAAAGTTGATTTAAAGTCCATATTTTCTAATATGAGAATAAATACTCCTGTTCACTTTTTGTTTCCCTTTGAATACAATATTTTTTCCCTTCCTATTACTTTGAGTTCATAAGAAGCTTTGCAAGCTAAATGGGTTTCTTGAAGACTGCATATATTTAGGGATTTTTTGTTTTTGTTTTTGTTTATTTTTATCCATTCATTCAATCCACATCTTGTAAGTGGGATATTAATCATTGATACTCTTTACATTTAATGTTAGTATTGGTATGTTTGATGTAGTTCTGGTTATCGTGGTGTTTGTTACCTAGTAGCTTTGTTTCTTCCCTTGTGTTACTGTTTTCAATTTTCTAAACCTTTTGGGTATTTTTACACAGGCTTGTATCAATTTTTTACCCTTCCATGTATAGAGAAATTTAAGCATTTGTTTTAGGGTAGGTTTAGTGGTGAAAATTCCCTTATTGTTTGATTGACTTCAAAATATTTTCTTTCTCTTCATTTATAAAACTTAGCTTTGCACAATACAAAATTTTTGCCTTTATTCTAGATACAAAGAGTAAAAATGAAATCCTAATCCCTTCTGCTTTATAAAGTTTCTGCTGAGAAGTCTGCCATTAGTCTGTGGAATTTTCCTTTGCATGCTACTTAATGCTTTCATCTCATAGTATGTAGGATATTGTCCTTCTGTTTAACTTTGGCCAGACTGACAACAATGTGCCTGGGTAATATCCTATTTGCTTTGAATCCTCAATGTGTTGGCTGATCTTCTTGTATAAAAATGTTTAAATCTATATCATTATCAGGGAAATTGTCTTCCAATATTCCCTCAAATATGTTTTCCATGCTTTTTGCTTTTTCTTCTTCTTCCTCATGGATAGCTATGATTGTTATGATTTTCTTTTTACGTAATTCCTTATTTCTTGGTTAAATCGTAGATTCTTTCTTGATTCTTTTTCTTCATTTTTTACTGACTGTTAATTTAGAATCCTTGTTTCAAGCTCTGAAATTCTTTCTTCTGCTTGGTCTTTTCTGGTGCTAGACCTTTTTCCCATGGTTTTGCATTTGATATACGCCTTTTCATTTCGAGATGTTCTGTTATATTTTTCTTATATTATATCCCTCTTTAGAGAATTTTTCCTTGATATCCTTTTTGTTTCTTTGTGTTGGTTTTCAACTTTGTCTTCATTCCAGTAGATCTTACTTGCAATCCATATTTTGAATTGTGAATTCTATATTTGGCATTTCAAAAATTCCCTCTTGGTTGGAGTACATTTCTGGAGAACTATTGTGATCCTTTTTGAGTTTTAAGTGTAAAATAGCCTATTATTTTATGTTGCCAGAGTTTTTATGCTCGTTCATTCTCATTTTGGACCTCTTCTTTATGGTCAAATAATGTAGCTTTGCAGAGCACCTGTTCTCCCCTGTTGGAAATTGTATTGCCCAATGAATGCCCAATGAATAGAGAAAGAGGTTGCTAGATGAAATGCTTGAACTTGTCTCTGGAAGACTTTGAGTAAGCAGGTAAGGGGTGTGTGCAGCATTAACACAGCTGACCCCTACATTTCACCATTCCCCAGTAGTCTTCATGAATAAGAAGGGGACAAAAATCTCATGGCTGATGCTCAACACATGGCAAATGCTTGATTTGCCGTCAGAAAGTGGCAGCCTCATTGTTTTCTCTACCCAGGTCCACTGACAACAGTCCCATCCAGGCTGTGGTGGCAGGAGCCAGGGAACATATGTGCATGCTACACTTGGGTTCCACAGCAGCTATGAGTAAACAAGGTCACTTAGGCAGCTGCAGTGGGCACAGGGACTGTGGGCACCTCTGATACCCAAGTACCCTGGCAGCAATTTAGATGCATAGCACCTGCCCAAAGGGTGAGTTTGAATGCCTGGCCTTTTTGCTGTCTCTCCAGCTTGGCAGGAGTAATGGGAGGTGGCAGCAACATATGTGATCCTCATTTACATGCAGCTGTCTGAGGATGACACCTCAAAATGATGTTAGCAACAGTATCCAGACTTTGGAAAGTAGTGAGACTTTAATGTGCTATTCTCTCCAAACCAATGTCATAGCATAGTCTACAAACAGCAACTTGTATTTGATAAGAAGCCTGCTGCACTGGGAGGATCCTCCATAGCTCTTACTTAATTTTGGTAATTTCATTTCTCCTGTTAGGTGTGAGATTAGAATGTTTTTCCTTTTCCATTTCCTTAAGACAATTCATTAGGATGTTGATGTTCTCTCTTACTATTCTTCAGATGTATGCATCTAAATTTCCTGCATTATCCTACCTTTTTTGGTAACTAGTAGCTTCATTGTTGTTATGTTCAAGGAATTTAACAATTTCCTCCTTTACTTCTTCCTTGACCCAACTGTAACTTAGCATAAGGTTGTTTAATTTCCATGCTTTTGCATGGGGGTGAACATTTTTGTTGGAGTTCCACCTTTATTGCCTTGTGATCATAGTAGTGGTCACCTTTAGTCCCAGCCACTTGGGAGGCTGAGGCAAGAAAATCGCCTAAGCCCAGGAGTTGGAGGTTGCTGTGACCTGTGTGATGTAATGATACTCTAAAGAGGGCAATAAAGTCTGTCTCTACAAAGTTAAAAAAAAAAAAAAAGAAAAGAAAAATTTGTTCCTAGCTATTTATTCATTTATAAAGCTACAGCTGCTTTGACGGAAGAACTATTTAAAAATTAAAAAAAAATTTAGGTTGAGAAGAAAGGTTTAGCCATTTGATTTCAAGATTCAATAATAAAGCAGGACTGTTTAACGTATCTCACAAATGATTCAATTTAAGCATAACCTTGGTAAGTTAGCATAGTAAATTTTAGTTTGACTATAGTGATATACAACTATCAGTTACAAAATATTTACTAAGCCTTGATATGTGCTATGTTTTATTTTAGGTACTGTGCTTAAAAGGGTGAAATAGACATAGTCCTTATCATCATGGAGCTTATGATTTAGCAATCATAACTATTATAATATTTACCTTTGTTCATAACAGTCAATAAAATACTGTAATTTACCTAAGAAAGTTATTGTACAAGAAATAAATAACAGTTGCTAGAAAAACTTAAAGAGGCGTGGTTCAACTTAAAGTCATCTTTAGAATAGAGTTTCTGCTAGTTGTAATAATAGTAATAGTTACTATTTGATGATTACTTGTCACTGGCCACAGAGTGCTCTAATACATGGGTAAGCATTGACTTATTTAATCTTTACAACTCTTAGAGGTTTGTACTACAATTATCTTCATTTTACAAATTAGGAAAATGAGTCTTATGTGTATTAATAAGTTGTCCAAGATCATCTAGCTAGAAAGCAAAAGATCTTTTGGAACTCATATACTACAGTTCCAGGGTCAGTGCTTTCAATCATGCTTCAACTCACTGGATTTCTAGAGAACACAGAGATTCACATAGAGGGTTATTTAAGTCTATCTTCCAAATGCATGAAGAACCATTTAAGTACGCTTTCATGTTAGCATAAAATGAATTCAAGTAAATTTGTATGAATATGTTTTAAAAAGATTAGAAGAAACTATTACAATTTCAATAAATATACTGTTTATTGTTGAGATTTCTACAACCTCATTGCAAATAATGCTGCCAGTTAATATAATTACTTCAGTTAAAAATTCCTTTAGAACATTGCAGTGATCTAATCATTAGTTGTGTATCTACATACATATTTCTAAATCATTCTGCACACTTCTGTATTTGAATGAACTATATACCATACACCAGAACTATAAGAGTCTTAGAGGCTGAGGGATAAACAGGGAATCACAATGCATTTCAGGTTAATTCTAATGAGAATCATATAGCTGTTCAATTGGAGCATAAAATTTTCAAGATTGCCATTCATTTCTAATAAACTTTTAACTCTGGAATGGTTTTAAGTTTACAGACTCATTACAAAGATAACACAGAAACTTCCCATATATCCACACCTAATTTTATTGTCAACACTGTATATGGGTAGTATACGTTGCCACAATTCTTCAACCAGTATTAATGAATTCGTGTCATTTAAACTATATATTAATAGTTCATCTTGAATTCCTCAGTGAATTCCATAAATGTATTCTTTTCTGGTAGAATATCTCATTCAGAATACTGCTTTACATTTAAAAGTAATGTTTCCTAAGGCTTCTCTTAGCTTTGAGAGTTTCTCAGATATTTGTTCTTTTCAACAATCTTGGTAAGTTTTTTAAAATTTTATTTCAAGTTAATATAAAGGATACAAACCATAAGGTTACAATGCTTGTGTTTTTTAAGGTGAGGTCCCTGTTGTAATTGTGTCCACATCCAGGAGGTGTGCTATCTACATTGTACCCGTTAGGTGGTAACACACCAATACTCCTCCCTCCTTCTCGACCTTCCTCCCTCTTCTCCCCACCAACTTGAATTAAAGTGAGTTTTTCTCTTGTGTGGGCATATAATAGTTGTCTATTTGCTTCAAATTAGTACTGTACATTAGATACCAGCTTTTCCATTCGTGTGATACTTTATTAAATAGAATGTTCTACAACTTGATCCAGGTTAATATAAAAGTTGTAAAGTGTCTATGTTCTTTTATGGCTGAATGGTATTCCATGGTATACATATACCATAGTTTATGAATCCATTCCTGTGTTGATGAGCACATGGGTTAACTCCATATCTGGACAATCATAAATTGGGCCACAATAAACAATCTAGTGCAAATGTCCTTATGATCAAATGATTTCTTTTCCTTTTAGATAGAAGGCTAGTAATAGGATTGTGGTATTAAATGGAAGGTCGGTCCATTTTGAGTTATTTGAGGATTCTCCATACTTCTTTTCAAAGAGTCTGTATTAGTTTGCAATCCCACTAACAGTGTTTAAGTGTTCTCTTCTTTCTACATTCATGCCAGAATCTGTCACTTTGGGACATTTTAATGTGTGCTAGTCTCACTGGAGTTAGGTGATATTTCAGGGTGGTTTTGATGAGAATTTCTCTGATGATTAGAGGTGATAAATATTCATTCATGTGTTTTTTGGGCATTCATCTTTCTTCTTCAGAGAAGGTTCTGTTCATATCTCTTGCCAAGTGATAAATGGGGTTATTTGCTCCTTTTTTGTTGATTAATTTGAATTTTTGGTAGATCCTAGTTACCAAGCTTTTCTGGATTTGTAACACACAAATATCTTTTCACATCCTGAAGCTTGTCTAAGTGCTTTAATTGCTGTCTTCTTAGCTGTGCAGAAGATTTTCTGCTTAATTAAGCCCCATCTGTTTATTTTGTTGTTGTTATGATTACCAAAAGAATCTTCTGCATATTATCTTTCCCTAGGCTTAAATCTTCAAGAATTTATCTCACTCATTCTTCTAAGATTTTTAACATTTAATGTCTTTGATTTAAGTATTTTATTCATCTTGAGTCACTTTTCATAAGTGATGAAAGGTTTAGGTTCAGTTTCAGTCTTAACATGTGGTTATCCAGTTCTTCCAGCACCATCTATTGAATAAAGATTCTTTTGCCCATTTTATAATTTCGTTTTGTTTACCAGAGATCAAATGGTAATATGAGGCTGGTTTCTTCTCCAGGTTTTCTCTTGTGTTCCATATGATTATGTTTCTATTTTGGTGTCAATACCATGCTGTTTTGTTTAGTGTGGACTTATAATATAGCCTGAAGTCTGGTTGAGTTATGCCTCCTATTCTGTTTTTATTATTAACAATTGTCTTGACTATACAGGTTTTTTCTGGTTCCATGCAAAACAAAGAATTATTTTTTCAATTTCTTCATAGTATTATATTGAAATTTTAATGAGGTTTGAAATAAATCTGTAGATTGATTTGAATATTAAAGATATTTCAACAATATTGACTCTTCACATGCAAGAGCATGATATAGTCTCCCATTTGGTAATGTCTTCTGCTATTTATCATTTTAGGGTTTTATAATTATCTTTGTAAAGATCCTTTTCCTCCTTTGTAAGGTATATTCCTAGGTATTTCAATATCTTTAAAGCTACTCTGAAGGGTATTGTGTCCTTGATTTGCTTCTCAACTTGGCTGTTATTGGTGTATATAAGGGCTACTGATTTGTGGCCACTGATTTTATATCCTGAGACATTACTGTATTTCTTTATCACTTCCAGGAGTTTTGTGGTTTAGTCTCTAGGGTTTGTCTAAGTGTAAGATCATATTATCAATAAAGAGTGACAGTTTGACCTCCTGTGCCCCCATTTGGATGCCCTTAATATTCTTCTCTTGCCTGATTGCATTGCTTCAATTTTCAAAAGAACGTCGAATAGTAGTGCCAATGTGCACATCCTCATCTGATTCCAGTTTTAAGAGGAAATACTTTTAGTTTTACTCCATTAAGGATGATATTGGCTCTCGGTTTGTCATAACTTCAGTTTGGGAAATGTGCCATCAATACCTATTTTCTTAAGCATTCTTGTTAGAAAAGGATGCTGAATTTTGTTAAATGCTTTTTCTGCTTCTGTTAAGATGATGATATGGTCTTTGTTTTTGCTTCCATGTATGTGTTGAATTACATTTATGTATTTGTGTATGTTACACCAACCTTACATCCCTGGAATAAAGCCTACTTGATCATGAGGTATAATTTGTTTATGGGTAGTTTTATTCTATTTGCTATGCTTTTATTGAGTATTTTTTCATTGATATTCATTCGTTAAATTGTTCTGTAGTTCTCCTTTTCAGTTGTCCTTTCCTCTTTTGGTATCACAATGATGTTTGCTTCATAGAATGTGCTGGGGAAGATTCCTTCCTTCTCAATGTCTTCAAAAAGTTTCTGCAGTGTATTTACAAGCTCTTCTTTGAAGGTCTGATAAAATTCTCATGTGAAGCTATCTGCTTGAAAGCTTTTTTGCTTGTTTGTTTAGTTGAGGGCTTTGTTATTGTTTCTTCAATTTTGATACATGATATTTGTCTGCTCTAAAGATGTATTTCTTCTTGGTTAAGTATAGGGAGGTTGTGTGATTCCAGGTATTGGTCTAATTCATCCACATTTTTTTTGGAGACAGAATCTCACTATGTTACCCTCAGTAGAGTGCTGTGGAGTCACAGATTACAGCATCCTCCAATTTGGGGGCTTAAGTGATTCTCTTGTCTCAGCCTCCCAAGTAGATGGGACAAAAGGCATTGGCCACAATGCCCAGCATTTTTTTTCTTTGTGTGTTGTAGTTGTCATTGTTGTTTGGCAGGCCTTGGCTTGGTTGGAACCAGCCATGCTCAGTGTATGTGGTTGGTGCTCTAGCCACTGAGCTATAGGCACCAAACCTATTTCTTCCACATTTTCAAATTTCTGGGCATAGGTTATTTTGTAGTAATCAGAGAAAATATTTACCTGTGGCGTCTCTTGTTATTTACCCTTTTTGGTTTCTGATTGACGTTATTAGAGATCTTACTTTACTTTTTTTAGGTTAATCTTGTGAAAGATGTATAGTTTTGTTTATGTTTTTTTAAAAACCATCTTTTTGTCTTTCCTTTGGCCGAGGCTGGGTTTGAACTCACCACCTATGGCATATGGGGCCCGCGCCCTACTCCTTTGAGCCACAGCCACCACCCTAAAGAACCATCTTTTTGTCTTACTAGTTTTATGAGATTTTCTTTTGGTTTTAATTTCATTTATTTCTGATTTAATTGGTTCTTTCTTCTGCTAAGTTTGTCATTAGCTTACTTTTCTTATTCCATTTCCTTGAGATGACTCCTTGCAGTGTTCGTGTGCACTGTGTTTTTCAGATGTGGGCATCTAATGCAATAAATTTCCCTCTTTTGCAGTATCCCACAGGTTTTGTTAGTTTGTGGCTTCATTTCATTATATTTGAGGGATCAGGTAATTTCTTTATCTCCTCCTTGACATAGCTGTCATTCGGCATAAGGTTCTTTAGTTTCCATGACTTGGTGCGGGAATGAAGGTTTTCTTTGGAATTGAATTCTGCCTTTATTTTCTTGAGGTCTGAAAAGACACAAGGTATGATTACAATATTTTTAATTTTGTTGAAGTTTGTGTCTTAGAATATCATCAATTTTGGAGTGTGATCCATGGAATTGCTAGAAGAATATACACTCATTAGGTTTGAAATGACATATTCTGTATATGTCTATTAAGGAAAATTGTTCAGGATTGCATTTAAGTCTCTTGTTTCTTTGTTTAGTTTCTTTTAGAGGATCTTTCCAGTTCTTTCAGGAGGGTGATAAAGTCCACAGTTCTTATGGTGTTGTAGGGTATCATATTGTTCAGACCAATTAGGAATCATTTCATAAATCTGGAAGAATTAATGTTTGGTGCTTGCATATTTAGAATTGAAGTGTCCCCTTGAATTATTACCTTGACCAATATATAGTGACCATCTTTGTCATTATTTACTTTTGTTGATTTAAATCCACTTGTATCTGAAAATGAAATTTTGACCCCCTACTTTCTTCTGATTTCATTTGTCTGAAGTATTTTTCCGAATCCTTCACCTTGAGTCTTGCTTTGTCCTTTGGAGTTAGATGTGGTTCCTGAATACAGAAAAAAGATGGCTTGTTCTTTTTTAAATTTAATTGCTATTAAATCATAATTATATACATTTATGGGGTATAATGTGATGATTTGATATAAAATGTGGAATGATTAAGTCAAATTGGTTAACGTAACTATTGTTTTGACCTAGTTAGCCAGTCTTTGCCTCTTCAATGGGGAATTCAATCCATTTACATTCATTGTGAGAATTGACAAATGTGGTGGAGTTCTATTGATATTATTTTTTTAAAGTTCACTGCTTAGTTTTATCTTTTGTCACATTATGAAAGCTAGATTTTGCTTTCTAGTTTCTGGGTGTCTACTTTCCTGTAAGTATATTTTGATGGTTAGTGTGAAGAATGGTTCTCAGTATTTCTTGCAAAGCTTGTCTTGTTGCAGCAAATCTCCTCAATGTCTTCATCTCAGTAAAATACTTGATTTTTCCATTGAATTTGAACTTTAGTGTATCATGATACAAAATTCAGGGTTGAAATTTATTTTTAGAAGGTTAAAGTTATGGGAGGCCAAGGTGAGTTTATTTCCTGAGCTGAGGAGTTTGAGATCAGTCTAAACAAGAACAAGACCCCCATCTCTAAAAATAGCCAGGAGCTATGATACATGCCTGTAGTCCCAGCTACTCAGGAGGCTTAGCAAGAGAATCACTTGAGCTCGAGAGACTGAGATTTATGTTAACTGTAACACCTTGGCACTCTACTTAAGGTGAAAAAGTGAGACTCTGTCTCAAAAAAAAAGAAAAGATTAAAGTTAGATAGTCATCCTTACCTTATTTGATCTTCCCATGTAGGTCAATTTTTGGTTACTCCTGGGTGATTCAGAATTTTCTCTTTCATCTAGACTTCAGCCAAGTTCATTACAATGTGTCTTGGAGATAGTCTGTTTGTATTGAAATGAACTAGGGTTTGACATCTCTTCTCTTTCAAAGATACCTATAATTATTATGTGTGAATGCTTTGTGAAGTCCCATAATTCTCTGAAAGATTGTTCTGCTTTCACCGTCTTCTTTTCTGCCTCTTCATATGCCCAAATTAGGTCCAGGGCTTTGTCTTCTAGCTCTGAGATTCTTTCTTCTCCATAGTCTAATTTTTATTGATATTTTCTACTGCATCTTTAACTTCCCTTAGTTATTCCTTCAATTCCTTAAGCTCTGAGATAGTTTTTCTAATTCATCATGATTTTCATTTATTTCTTGGGTAAAATTTTTATTTCTTTCTGGTGGTTTTCCACTTTTCTTTAAATTTACTTCATCATTTTTGTCCTCTGTGCTCTAAATTCCCTTTTTGTCATTTTTATAATTTATTTATAGAGGAGACCCTCTGTGGTTGCTGCCTCATAATCCCATGGAGGGAGTTGATCTTTTCTGGCTTTTCCAAAATTTCCAAAATTTCATATTGGTTCCTGCTCATGTGTGTTTTATACTTGTTCACTTCCTTCCATTGTCCTTTTTTCTCTTTAAATCTTCCTGTGTCTGTGCTTGGGAATTGGAGTGTTCTCTATGTACAGGTACAAAAGAAATAGAAGAATAAAAGAAAGAAGAGAAAAAAGAAAGAAAAAGAGAAAGGGTGAAAGGGAAAAAATGAAGGAAATGAGAGAAGATTGACGGAAAGAGAAAAACAGGAGTAATAATGGTGTTCAGCAGTGGGTGTTCACAATTCTAGGTCTCTGGGAGAACAGGATAGGTGGAATCTCTGAAGTCGGGAGCTCCTAACTTGTCTGAGAAAAAGGAAGACCTTGCCTCGACCAAATATAAAAGAAAACCAGCAGTGTGTCTTGGTGAGGATCTATCAAGGAATACAGCAAGGTATCAGGCTACAAAGTCAACACTCATAAATCAGTAGCATATATATACACTAACAACAACCAAGCTGAAAAAATAGTCGAAGATTCCATTCCTTTCACAGTAGTGCCAAAGAAGATGAAATATTTGGGCGTCTACCTAACAAAGGAAGCGAAAGATCTCTATAAAGAGAACTATGAAACTCTTAGAAAAGAAATCGCTGAACATGTCAACAAGTGGAAAAACATACCATGCTCATGGTTGGGAAGAATCAATATTGTTAAAAT